>CAUYRT010024135.1:0-13193 GCA_963574885.1 Lepilemur ruficaudatus | reverse complement strand
TGCTAAAAATAGAAAGAAATTATTTGGCCAACTAAAAATATATGGAAAAAATTAGCCGGGCATGGTAGCACATGCCTGTAGTCCCAGCTACTCGGGAGGCTGAGGCAGAAGGATCGCTTGAGCCCAGGAGTTTGAGGTTGCTGTGAGCTGGGCTGACGCCATGGCACTCTAGCCCGGGCAACTGAGTGAGACTCTGTCTCAAAAAAAAAAAAAAGATATATAGTTGGAAAAGAGAGAAGTCTTTTATAGCCTTTTCAGACAATTGTGTATATTTTCTGATACTGTAGCAAAACTTGACAAGTGTTTTTTATAAGTTAAGTTGGAGTGTGGAGTCAGAAATCATGTGGATGTTACTGTTACATTAAAATCCATTGGTCTGTCTTGCACTTGAATAGATCTTTTATCCATACATAATTTTATAATATGCTTTGGTCATTTGGGAAATATTGGTAATTGAGTTAAGCAGGTCTTCCAAGCATTTAAACATTCCATAATGCAATATCAAAAAGCCCACATTAGTTATTATTACCACCCATTTCATCAGAAAGTCTGTAAGTATTGGGAAGCTGTCAAGTGGCTACAAGTATTCCAAAATTCTAATTTTTTCATTAAAATCTCAATTTTATCATTGGCAACAAATACTGTCGCTTGTTTTCCTTGAAGTGACAGATTCACTTTATTTTCAAGAAAATGTGTTAAATATTCATATCTGAATAACTGATTTGTTCTTTGTTCCAAATAAAAATAGTGTTCCATGAGAAAAGCAGCTAGTGCAGCTCAAGAGTCACAAATACTCCTCCCCACCCCAGAGAACTGTTGTTCTTAAGTGTCCTGCAGAAGTGCCTTTTTTTTTTTGAGTCTCCCTCTGTTGCCCGGGCTAGAGTGCCATGGTGTCAGCCTAGCTCATAGCAACCTCAAACTCCTAGGCTCAAGCGATCCTTCTGCCTCAGCCTCCCAAGTAGCTGGGACTACAGGCATGCACCACCATGCCCGGCCAAGTTTTTCTATATATTTTTAGTTGGCCAATTAATTTCTTTCTATTTTTAGTAGAGACAGGGTCTCGCTCTTGCTCGGGCTGGTTTCGAACACCTGACCTTGAGCGATCCTCCTGCCTCGGCCTCCCAGAGTGCTAGGATTACAGGCGTGAGCCACTGCACCCAGGCTGCAGAAGTGCTTTATGCATAATTCTCATTTCATTACACAGAAATATGTAAAAGACCTATGCTCATTTAATAAAATTAATAATTTTATTGCTTCATTAGTAACATTCTTAAGTGCAAGTGATTTTTTTTAAATCACTTGTGCACAGTAGTAAAAGATACAATTACTCTAGTACAGTTTGATGTCATTATCCAGGTTTATGCTAAGTCAGCAGCAGTTTTACCCATTATTGATGTGCCATCAGTGCAAATACACAATGAAAAAGGCAAACAAATTCCTAATATTAGGAAAATAATTTTGACTTCAGAGGCCCCTTGAAAGAGATCTGAGGACCATACTTTGAGAATCACAACCTTAGAACAGTGTGTGGGTGGGGAAACAAAGGTCTATACTTGAGGTACAGCAGGTGTTTCATGATGGAATTTTACTAGATTGCTAGTACAGTCACTTAACATCACTTAATGTCAGAATGAATGAGATATTTTAAAAGATTATAAAAAGTTTCGAATTTTTGGTTAAACAGAAATGTTTTCCTAGGAATTATCATTTTCAAAAGGAGTTTAAGGTGTTCAGATTTTCAGCCAGATACTCTTTCAAGTTTATGATAATCATAGGATAAACCATTTTAATAAACTTTATGGAAATTCTGTCACATAGTAGTACATATAGCTTAACATTTTTTTCAAGCAGTTGAATGTATTTTAAAAATCTGAGCTCTAAAAATTGCACTTGGGAAGGTCCTACCTTTCCAGAAAAGGCATAAATGGAACAGTTAAGACAGAGAATCCACCATTTCAGCTTTATATCTTTTGGTCTTTAAAGGGTCTCTCTAAAGAGGAACAATGTTCCCTCCCCCAACTATTTCAAAATATTTTATGACAGAGAAGGGAGTAGTAGCATTAACTGACTTCATTTCAACAAATATCTAAATGACTATAAGCAAAAGGCATTGCTGAAGGTCAGGGAGGGGTATGTTCTGAAATGCGTAGGAGATTAAACCAGTATTAATTTTGTGTTTAGAAGAGGAAGAGATCATTTAGTTGGGGAAGCTGGAATGAGAATCGGGACTGTCTTTGAAGGTTACATTTGAGCTGGGTTTTGAAGGTTAGGTATTTTGAAGGTTGGAATTTTGATTGGCTGAGATAGGGAAGGGAATTCAAGCAGGAGAAGTGTCATGAGCAAAAATATGGAGATGGGGAAATGCAGTGTTTGTTACTATAGGGTGTGTACTGGAAAAAATGAGTGTAGTGTGGCTGAAGCAAAAGATGGGGTGATGGTAGAGAACATTGGATATTAAGTGGATTCAGAATATAGAAGGTTTTCTGCCATGGCCAGGCAGTTTGCATTTAATGTGGTAAGGCATAGGAGACTTTGAAAGTTATTGATTGAAGAAATAACATGTTTAAAGTATGCTTTCTGGAAATTTATTTGACCTCATCAATTTATTTATTTATTTATTGGCTATTTTTTGAATAGTTACTCTGTGCCATGTAAGTATGAGCCAAGGTGTATGTCATGGTGAATCAAAGAGGAAATAACTACTCTCACAGAATTTGCAGTCTAGGAAAGGAGATTTAAGAAATAAACACAAATAAAAACATAAATTATTGCAAATGTAATGAAGGAAAGGAATAAATTTCTATTAGGGAGAATCATGAGGATGTGCCAGATGCTGTCCTAGGTGCTGGGGATATAGTTAAGGAACAAAACATAACAAAAATCCCTGTTTCCATGGAGCAGCAAACAAGATAAAGTATATGCTATGTTAGAAGGTGATAAATCTCAAGGAGAAAAATAAAACTTGATAAAGGGATGGAGAGTGTTGGGGTGGGAGTGAGTGTTGCAATTTTAGATATTAATAGAATGGCCAGGGAAGACCTCACTAAATCACTACAGACGTAAAGTTTGAGTAAATGTCTGTAGAAGATGAAGGAGTGAACCAGCAGTCCAGACAGAGGGGATGGCAAAAGCCATGAGGCATGTATGTGCCTGGCATCTTCAAGGAACCAGCAAAGCCAGCATGGCTGGAGTTAAGTAAACAAAACAAGGGAGAAAGTAGTAATAAGAAAGTCAGAGAGGTTAGTGTAGAGCTGTGGTTTTACCTTAAGCTGTTTGTTAGAATCACCTGGGCAGCTTTTAAAACTCCTGATGCCTGCTGCACCCATACCACTTAAATCAGAATCTTTGCAGGTGAGACTCAGTGGCAGAGGAGAGAGAGAGAAGTGGATGGATTTGAGAAGTAAAGTTAAAGAAAGAATCTATTTAATTATAGATTGAATGTGGGAGTTGAAGGAGAGGAAAGTGTCAAGAATGACTCCCAGGTTTCTGGCTCAAGCAACTGGATGGTTAGAGGTGTCACTTACTGAGATGAGGGTGGGAGATAGAGAGGAGGAGAGGAGTAGGTGTGGAATTTGGAGGGAAGATCAGAAATCAGGAGTTCAATTTTAGACATGTTAAATTTGAGATGCGAATGAGGCTAAGTATAAATATGTTAAGTAGGCAGATATATGAGCGGAGCTTGAAGCAGAATCAGAGCTTGAGGTAATAAATTTTACATCACCTGCTTATTGATGGTCTTAAAAGTATCTAAGTGACATCATACAGGATAAATTTGAAAGAACTGGAGATGTGGAAACTGTTTAGCCTATTCTAGTAATCCAAACAAGAATTGGTGTTAGTGTGAACTAGGGTAGTGGTACTGGGACTAGAAAATAAAGAGTAGGTTGGAGATTTGAGGACTGTGGAGCCCCACATATGATGAAGAGGGACAGTAGGCAAGGAATGAAAGGTAACTTTGAGATGTAAAGCCTGGATGAATGATTGGTCCATTAGCAGATATAAAGTAGTCAGGAGGAGCTGGTTTAGGAAAAAAGATAGTGTTTGGCTTTGGATATATTGACATTTAGGAGGGGCTGCAGAGCAGGCAGGCAGTTCGGTCTATTGCACTGGGTTTTGGAAGAGCAGATGAGGTTCAAAACAGATCTAGAATTCATTTTTATACATTGAAAATGAAACAGTCTCATTTGTATAAAATTGATTCACCATGGGAGCAGTGAAATGTATGAAAATAACAACATACATTGTCTTTATAATGACCTGTTAGGCCCTCTATGATATATGGTCTTTGCCTATTTCTTGTACAGTGTTTTTCTTTGGTCAGTATGTTCAAACTACACTGCCTTCCTTTCTGTTCTTCCAAAATACCCAGCTAGGTCCTCCCTCAGGGCTTTTGTAGTTTTTGTTTTCACATTTTAACTCTCCCTTCCTCTTGTTAGAGAGATAGGAGGGCAGAGAGAAAAATTCAGAAGTCAGTATCTGGGGAGTGGAGAAAGTGCTAAGAGACCTTGCCAAGGTGTGAGGGTATGGATGAACCTCTGAAGTGGAATATCTGTGGGAGCCTTTGAAGTTGAAATCCTGTTAACACAAAGATACAGAGTACCATGTTGGTCTTAGTGTACCCCAGTACTTAACTCTGTTGACCAGAGGTGCTAAAGCAGTGGTGGTTTCTCTGCCTTGGTGGTCTGACAGTGGGGTGGTGCCGGTGGCAATGGTCGACTTTTGGAATATAACATGATTTGGTGATGACTTGGCTCATTGCCATCTATCCTGTCCCCACCTATGGAAACATCTGCATAGGTGAGAAACTTTCTTCAGTGAAAGTTATAGGTAAATTATTTCAGAACTTCTGATTTGAAGAAACATCATGAAAACAGCAGGGAAACGTGTCAACTTTGACGCACTGTTAGGGATACTACTCTTTATGAGCAGCTACTGTGTTATTCTTTAAGTGGTGATGATAGTAGTGAGAGTGAGGTACTCCATACAAGTCCTTAAAAAGAGTTGCAATTTAAAAATCTATATGGCATTTTTTTTTTTTTTTGAGACAAAGTCTCACTGTGTTGCCCGGGCTAGAGTGCCGTGGCGTCAGCCTAGCTCACAGCAACCTCAAATTCCTGGGCTCAAGCGATCCTTCGGCCTCAGCCTCCCGAGTAGCTGGGACTACAGGCATGCGCCAACATGCCTGGCTAATTTTTTCTATATATATTTTTAGTTGGCCAATTAATTTCTTTCTATTTTTAGTAGAGACAGGGTCTCGCTCTTGCTCGGGCTGGTTTCAAGCTCCTGACCTTGAGCAATCCACCCGCCTTGGCCTCCCAGAGTGCTAGGATTACAGGCATGAGCCATGGATTATGTTTATTTTAAAAATTGCTTTAAAAATCCTGTATATTATAGACCTCTTTTTATGCGAGTAAAAAAAATAATCTCTTAGAATAACTACATAGAATTAAGTTGTATGGATACATTACATTTTATTTGGACAATTTCCTACTAATGAGCTTTTTCCCTCCAGTTTTTGCTTATAAATTATGCTGTGATGAACATCCTTGTACATAAATCTTTATACACTGATCAGATTGGTTCCTTAGGATTGATTCCTGAAATGGAATTGCTGTGTTAAAGGGTGTGCAATGTTACATTTTTTCCTAATTATTCCTTAAATATTTTTATAATTGAAATGACATTTAAACAGCAATTAAGGACATTTTAATAAAAGAAAAATTGATTTTATTCTTATAGTAAGTGTTTTCTTCTTTTCATCTTGATAAATTGTTTCATTTTGTTTTTTTAAGTACCTATTCCTAGATCTCACTAGATCTACCAAAAGAGGGTAGGAAAAGAAATATACATACAGAAGAATTGAAATTCTGGGCATCTTACGTTACTTGGCAGCTAAGTAACATTTGTTAACTGCCAAGAAAGTGACAATAAGTATAGGAATTCGGAGTGTACTGGGCGGTTAGGAAACACTTCAGGGCAGGGTAGGACTTGACCTGGATCTGGAAGGATAGTACTCAGATGTGAGGTAGGAGAACATTCCTGGCTTTCAGAGTGGTGTGAATAAATTTGAGAAAGGCATATGGTTGTATGTATGAGCTGACAAACAGGCTAGAGTCAGCTAATTGAAGAGGAGAGCTAATGTGGTGGTGTAGTGGAGAGGCTTGTTTGGGAGCTAAGTTATATCCTAGGGGACTGATTTTATTTTTAGTACATCCAAAGTTATGTGCATGGAACTGTAAGATAGAACAGATATATAGATGTGTTACAATATTAAGCAAACTGCATACATTAAAGTCTCTTTTTATAAGAAATATAGGAGAAAGGTTATTTTATATGTGATTTAAATAATGAGCTTCTTAATATTTAAATATTTTATTATGTAGTTTGGCAGACATTTGCAACTTTTGTGAATCTCAGTTTCCTTTTTATTTTTTTTATTTATTTTTATTTTTTATTTTTTTGAGACATTGTCTCACTCTGTTGCCTGAGCTAGAGTGCCGTGGCATCAGCCTAGCTCACAGCAACCTCAAACGCCTGGGCCCAAGCAATCCTCCTGCCTCAGCCTCCGAAGTAGCTGGGACTACAAGCATGTGCCACCAGGCCCGGCTAATTTTTTCTCTATATTTTTAGTTGGCCAATTAATTTCTTTCTGTTTTTTTTTTAGTAGAGACGGGGTCTCGCTCTTGCTCAGGCTGGTTTCGAACTCCTGACCTTGAGCGATCCACCTGCCTTGGCCTCCCAGAGTGCTAGGATTACAGGCGTGAGCCACCGTGTCCGGCCTCTCAGTTTGTTTTATAAATTCAATAGGTTTAGACAAGGTAGTCCTAAAGTCCTTTCTGGCACTGTGATTATTATATAACCTTTTAAGAATAGGTTGATTTTTATGAAGTAACTTGGCTTGTAGTCACGCTGGCACCCATTTGTAGCTCCTGAGGCACAATAACGTACCCCCATATCTGTGGGAGCAAAAATCCTCAATCGGATGATTCTCTGATGGCCTCCCAGATCTAGATTGATTCACCTCTGTTAATTCAGTTGTTCTTATCTTTTGTTTCTAAATGACATTTAGAGATTTTCATTTGAAAGAATTTTATGGCTAAGACTGAGCTGCAAGAGGATGCTTTGAGGTCAAGAGGAATTATAGTTTTAAAATACCCGTATGTAAATGATCCATCGAAATTTATCTCATGCTGGCTTCCTATTTTATCTTGAATTAATTCCCATAATGTGAGGCCAGGCGCGGTGGCTCACGCCTGTAATCCTAGCACTCTGGGAGGCCGAGGCAGGTGCATCGTTTTTGCTCAGGAGTTTGAGACCAGCCTGAGCAAGAGCGAGACCCCGTCTCTACTAAAAATAGAAAGAAAATTAGCTGGACAACTGAAAAATATGTAGGAAAAAAATTAGCCGGGCATGGTGGCGCATGCCTGTAGTCCCAGCTACTTGGGAGGCTGAGGCAGAAGGATCGCTTGAGCCCAGGAGTTTGAGGTTGCCGTGAGCTAGGCTGACGCCACGGCACTCTAGTACAGGCAACGGAGTGAGACTCTGTCTCAAAAACATAAAATAGGCTGGGTGTGGTGGCTCACGCCTATAGTCTTAGCACTCTGGGAGGCCGAGGCAGGAGGATCGGTCAAGGTCAGGAGTTCGAAACCAGCCTGAGCAAGAGCGAGACCCTGTCTCTACTAAAAATAGAAAGAAATTAATTGGCCAACTAAAGATATATATATAAAAAAATTAGCCGGGCATGGTGGTGCATGTCTGTAGTCCCAGCTACTTGGGAGGCTGAGGCAGAAGGATCGCTTGAGCCCAGGAGTGTGAAGTTGCTGTGAGCTAGGCTGATGCCACGGCACTCTAGCCTGGCAACAGAGTGAGACTCTGTCTCAAAAAAATAGAATAAAATGAAATAATTCCCATAATGTCTTTAATGTATGTCCATCCTATGTAAATGATTATTTACATAATATAATTTTGGATGTAAAGCTATAGGAAAAATTACATAATGCATTCTAAAGTAAAAGGTTAAAGATTTCTTTTTTACTGTTTAAGTTTTGAATTACTTATATAACTTTTTACCTCCCTTAGTATGGATAACTGAGAACTGACTAGTACTTTTTTAAACTCAGAGACTTTCTTTTTAAAGTACATAATCATGTTCAGAGCTAATCAGTAGCATTCTTTATCTCCCTCTTAGCATCACATTCTTTTCACTAAAGTGTACTGTTTTGACAAAAATATCACATTTTAGGGAGAACCAAGGTAGTCATAAGGTGACTACTGGCTCTTCTGACAGGCCTTCTCAGGATGCTGTTAACTTGGTGGGTCTTCAAGATTCAGGACCCATTCCTGAGTTTGACTAGTGAACTCAGTTGCTTCAATGTCACCAGAGTGAATTGGTCTTGGGAAAAGTAGCTAACCAGATTAATAGAGCGATGACAAAATTAACCAAAGTGACATTTTATTAATGTACATGGTAGTCTTTTCTATGACCTAAAAAACATACCTATTAGTGTCAAGGCATTATTAAAAAACTAATATAATAGATAATATTTACTGAGTAGTTACTGTGTGTTAGGCATTGCTCTAATAAGCATTTTATATATATTTAACTCCTTTCATCTTCACAATAACCCATGAGGAAGATATTCTTAACTCTATTTTGCAGATGAGAAGTCTGAGGCACAGAGAGGTTTTTAAGTAACTTGCCTGAGATTATACAACTAGCAAACATACTGTGCTGTACTAATCAAAAGATCACTGGATGTCTTAGTCCATTTTATGCTGCTGTAACAGAATACCTGAGACTGGGTAATTTATAAAAAACAAATTTATTTCTTACAGTTTTGGAGGCTGCAAAGTCCAAAGTCAAGGGGCCCTACATCCATCAAGGCCCTTCCCACTGTGTCTTCCTATGACTGAAGGTGGAAGGGCTAATGCGTGCCTTTGGTGGGTGGGTGAGGGTGGCCGAACCTTCTGGCAGTAACTAGCCCACTCCAGCAATAACAACATAAATTTATTCATGAGACTAGAGCCCCCGTGATCTTTTGTCAGGCGTCCTCTCCCAACCCTGTTGTGTTGGAGATTAAGTTTCCAACACAGGAACTTTGGGGGACACATTGAAATCATAGCACTTGGTAAGCGTGGAATCAGCAAAGGGAAGTAAAATTCCTTGAGTCCGTTTTATTCAGATCATGATATGTTCACTCATTCCTTTTTCAAACATTTATTAAGCACCTACTATTTGGTAGGCAATGCCTAGACACCAGGCTTACCAAGGTTAATATAGCATAGTAAGTGCATTCCAGGGACTCTTGTCTAGTGAGAAAGAAAAGTAACAACTGCAAGAGATCTTACACATTGAGAGTGAGGAGGAAGCATTTAATTCTACTTGGAGAGATTAGAGTAGATGTTTACAAAGATGAGGGAAAAGGCATTCTGGGTACAGGAAATATTCAGTGATGCCATAGCAAAAAACAGCTTACTTTGTTTACAGGAATGGAAAAGGAAAGTATTGCAATTAAAATACTACATTGTTCTAATGTCCTGGAATAAGCTGGTTGTTGGTTGTGGGGATCAAGAGAAACAGATGAGTTTGAGATGTATTATTGAGGTAAAACTGACAAGATGTGGTGGTTAACTGAATTGGGAGTGGAAAGTGGAGGTTGGGTAGTGAGGGAGAGTGGAGAGTTAAGTTACTGACTCCTAAGTTTCTAGTTTGAGCACCAGGATGCATGGTTGGATCCCTGGAAAGCAATCAGGTTTTTGGTGAGCTTCCATTTGGACCTGTTGAGTTCGATATGTCTATGGGATCACCACATGGAGATGTCTAGTAGCACGTTTGCAGTATAGAAGAGATAAGCAGGTGTGTAATTGATAACTGAAGCCATGGGAATTGATGAAATGGAGATTGTAGAATGTTTCAGATTGACTGGAAGGCAGGAGCAAAAGTAGAGAGGGACAAGTATTCCTCTATTTTCGGTAAATCCGTATTTAAATTCTTAGGTCCTATTTTGTCTGCTTTAACTTGGTAGAAATCTTTTCTTTTGAAGTAAGTGCTTTAGATAATTCTTTCATTTATGGTTGTCCTAAAATTAATCTAAAAATTGTTTTGTATCTTGATTGTGGTGGTGACATGGCTATAGATACTTGTCAAAATTCACAGAACTGTATACCAAACACTAAATTTTACTGTATATAAAAATTATTTTAAAGATGTGTCCAGAGTTTATTCCAGAGTTGTATGGATGCTGTACTCTTTTTTAATTAATATTTTTTTGAATGCTCTACTCTTGCATCCTTTTTACAGGATGTGATTGGATCTTTTTACAGTGCAAGAACCTCATTTTAATACATTTTTCTAAACTTCTTCACCAGTTCTTTGACCAAGTTTACAAAAAAGAAAATGGGTGGATTTAAATTTATCTCTTCTCCTTCTCCTACTTGGTTCTTACTAACTGAAGAAAAACAGACAAGAAAGGGACCTGAGAGAGTCCACAAACTGGGTAGCAGGCACTATATTCATGCCAGTCTTTTTCTCCCTCCCAATTGCCATAGATAGCTATGGTTTGTTTTAAAATAAATTTTTGAAATTTCTTTTTGAATAAGTTTTTTATCTCCTTCAACTATGTAGGAATTGAAATAAAGGTCTTAATTTTTTTTCAGAATAAAGAATGAGGGTAACTGTTCATGACCAGCCTGGGAAGCATACTGAGGTCTTGTTTCTACAAAGAAAACTAAAACAAAAATTAGCCGAGTGTGGTAGTGCATGCCTGTAGTCCTAGCAACTCAGGCTGAAGTGGGAGGATCACTTGAGTCCAGGAGTTGGAGGTAACAAAGGGAGACCCTGTCTCAAAAAAAAAAAGAATGAGGCCAACTGCATCATTTTTATCACCAACTATAATATAAAGATATTTTAAATTAGCTAAATTAACATCAGTTGTGTTTATAAACATATCTATAGAAATGATTGGGTTCGTTATAAACAATATGAAGGTTTCAAGAATATGGGACATTAGTTTTATTTTATTTTATTTCATTTTATTTTTTTTGAGACAGAGTCTCACTCTGTTGCCCGGGCTAGAGTGAGTGCTGTGGCATCAGCCTAACCCACAGCAACCTCAAACTCCTGGGCTCAAGCAATCATACTGCCTCAGCCTCCCAAGTTGCTGGGACTACAGGCATGCGCCACCATGCCCAGCTAAATTTTTATATATATACTTTTAGTTGTCCGGCTAATTTCTTTCTATTTTTTTAGTAAAGACTAGCTCTTGCTCTTGCTCAGGCTGGTCTGTAACTCTTGAGCTCAAAGGATCCTCCTGCCTCGGCCTCCCAGAGTGCTAGGATTACAGGCATGAGCCACCACGCCCAGCCAACATTTGTTTTATTAATAAAGCTACTTTCGGAAGTTATTTGCATTACATGATCTGATTGGACGAACTTCTGTGGGCAGTAACCAGTAAATATGCACTTTGGTTACCAGACTCTCTACAGCCAATTGTGATCTATTATTTTCTTTTATGTCATAGTAGTTTGTCATTTAACATAGCAACCAAGCAAACATTGCTTTAGTTTGTTCTTGACAGTAAGAGCAAGCACAGTGTTAAACTGAATGTCTTTGGATTTGATTTTTAGATTAGTTTCAAGTAGTCATTAGTTTTTTTCTGCTTGCTCCATTGCCACTTAATACCAATCTAACTCCAAGAAACAGATTCTTATATGTCTTGGCAACTATAGATTGTATTGAAGGATGTGATTATTTTTTCTTAGTCCAAGGCCTGTTTCTTTAATTGTGGGATTGGAATACTTGGTTTTGGGGGGTTTTTGGAGGGGGTGTTAAAATTTGTATTTGAAAACAACCTAGAATTTTTATCCACTAATCTGTGGAATTCAGTCTGATAACTGGGATGTTGAACTCTATTAGGTAGAATTTGCCAGCTCTTAGAAGACTTTAATTTTACTTCAGCTGCAGCCTATCTTAAAGAGCCTACACAGATCATATACCTGCAGGTAAGGGTTTCTTTATTAGTTATAGAATTTGGGGACCTCCCACATGATTTTTTCATAAATATCATGGGCAGGACCTTTGCCAAATATAATAGCTCTTACATTTGACTTTCCATCCCAGTTAATTCAGCTCCCCCTCTCTTTTCCAGTTGATGCCTTGTTGGATACCTGGAACTGTCTGCTCTGAGCCCAGTATCTGAAGTTGGGCCTCATAAGTAATCTGTGGTATAGTCAGAGCAAAGGCTAGAACACCCTAATTTTGAAAGAGATATTAGGACTTGTTTTGCTTGGCTAGTTTTATGTAGAAGTGTATATAAGGTTGGCCTTGATTCTGAGTGCTTCCTGTTAATACTTAAAATTGTGAGGCTTGTGGTTTAGTGATCCCTGATGATAGAAGAAACTGGCAGGGTAGGGCAGCGTGTGTGTGTGTGTGTGTGTGTGTGTGTGTGTGTGTGTTTGTGTGTTTAAGAGGTGGGGTTTTACTATGTTGTCCAGGCTGGATTCGAACCCTGAGGCTCAAGCAGTCCTCCCACCTTAGTCTCCTGAGAAGTTGGGACTATAGGCATGTGCAAACATGCCCGGTAGGGTCAGTTTTCTTAAGAAATTTCATGTTGGGTATAATTGGTTTACTTGAATGAGGAGAGGAAAGAGTATGTTGGGAATAGTCTCATAGTGAATGTTCATAAATTGTTATTTTCTTATAAAGCTACAGGGAGCTTCTGCTCAAGATACATATACCATGTTGGACTTTTTTATTTTCTCACTAACTTCTCTACTTTAAGGTTTATTTGTACTTACTCTTTGGATTCTAAAATATGCATTTTTTTGGTTAACATTTCTTTCTTTTTTTCTGTCACCCAGGCCTGGAGTACAGTGGCCCAATTATAGCTCACTGTAACCTTGAACTCTGGGGCTTATGCGGATCCTCCTGCCTCAGCCTCCTGAGTAGCTAGGACTACAGGTGCATGCTACTACACTGGGCTAATTAAAAAATTTTTGGCCGTGCGCAGTGGCTCACACCTGTAATCCTAGCACTCTGGGAGGCCGAGGCAGTAGGATCACTCAAGGTCAGGAGTTTGAAACCAGCCTGAGCAAGAGCGAGACCCCGTCTCTACTAAAAATAGAAAGAAATTAATTGGCCAACTAAAAATATATAGAAAAAATTAGCCGGGCATGGTGGCACATGCCTGTAGTCC
>CAUYRT010024134.1:0-87050 GCA_963574885.1 Lepilemur ruficaudatus | reverse complement strand
AAGCGATCCTTCTGCCTCAGCCTCCCAAGTAGCTGGGACTACAGGCATGCGCCACCATGCCCAGCTAATTTTTTCTATATATTTTTAGTTGGCCAATTAACTTCTTTCTATTTATAGTAGAGATGAGGTCTCGCTTTTCTTAGGCTGGTTTCGAACTCCTGACCTTGAGCGATTCTCCTGCCTCAGCCTCCCAGAGTGCTAGGATTACAGGCGTGAGCCACGGCGCCTGGCCAGTCTTATTGATATAGGTTTTTAATTGCATAATTTTCTTCTGATAACTGCTTTTACTGTATTCCATTTTGCTATTTACAAGAAATTCTCCAATTTTTGTTTTATTTTTCTAGTTTGATCTAAGAGTTGTTTACTAGCTTGTTTTTTAAAGAAATTTTGATAGAAAGATCTTTTAAAAGTTATATTGTTATTAATCTGTATTTTTCACACTAGAGGATTCTGTCTGCAACCTTCCCATTTTTTGAAATTATTGAGATTTTCACAGTACTCTAATATGCAGTTAGTTTCCACAAATGTTTTATGAGCTCTCCAAAAAAGTATATTATCTGTAATCCAGGGTACCAGGGATAATATTTACCTAAAGGATATTGATTATATTGTTTACAACTTCTATATACTTTCTAAATTTTTGTCCACCTCATGTGTATTGGATATAAACATATCTCCTATTATTAGTGAATTTATATTTATTTCTCTCTGGACCAACTGTAGTTTTTGTTTATAGAAAATTTTTGCTTTCATGTTAGGTGAAGAGATATAAATATCTCATCATTTTAAATTGTAGGCAGTGATTTGAAATGTTTCCTTGTCTCTTGTTTTTTAGTCTGAATTCTACTTTGTTATATATCACCTTCCTGACTCTTACTCTCTTTTTATTTGCTTTTGTTTGCTATGACAATGGATACTTTTTTCCTAACTTTTTAAATTTCTTCATATTAGATGTGTTTTTGTATAAAGTATAGGTATGGATTTTGTTTTTTAAGTCAATCTAAAAAATACTTTTTCTTCTAATTAGTGAGTCATGGTTATTTGTATATATTAATATCTATGATATATTTAGTCTCCATTAGATTAGTTATCTGAAGTTTTTCTCTAGAAGGTCTGTTGTTTTCTCTCCCCCATCCCTCTTTCTCTTCCTCTTTTTGGTATTTATGTTAGCATTTAGGGAGGTTTTACTTTTTGTTTTAATAACTGCCATTATATTATTCCTTTATATAGTATCCTTAGTCTAGTCTCTTCTTTCTTTTAAGATACTTTCTATCAGTTTCTTACCGTAAACACTATTGAAAATAGCTAAAAACCTCCTCATTTTCTCCCCTTCCTTTCCCCAACCATCTAAATTAAAGGTATATCCCTATAGTATCACCATTCAATCTCCTTCTCCTCACCATTTTTTATAGTTGCCCTATGTCTTCATTGGAAAAGCCAATATGATTTACATATATCTAATCACACTTATCCCCATCATTTAATCTTAGTTATATAATTAAATATAATTAATGCTCACAGCCATTTTAGTATTTTCTTGGTAGTCTGAAGCTTATTCTTTAATAGATTATTCAGGAAAAGCTCATAGGTACAATATTCACTGAATTCTTGCATATTCACAAAAATTTGTTTGTGTCTTCATGTTTCACAAGTCCTTTTTTTGAGTTTCCTAAATTACTTTAGTAACTTCTGGCTTAAAGCGCTGCAATCTACACATCTAATGCTAATCTGTTTTCTAAAATTCTTTCCTTTGGTATTTTTATATATATTCCCAAAAGATATTTTATTTTCTTCAATAGATGAAACTTTTGCTAGAATATATCTTCATATTGGTCATTCTGGGTTGATTATCTCAGGTAACTTGTCACGTCAAATCTTTTTTAACTTCAGGAAAGTCTTATTGATTGTGTTTTTTAATATTTGTAGTGTTCTGTTATGGTTTTATTTTTCTAACACTCCTTTTGTATACATGTTGTATTTTCTTTGTCTGTTTTCAATATCTATCACTTTCTAATATTAAAGAAAATTCTTCTTATGTACTTGATTTGTCTTGCTTTTCCTTTCAATTATCTAGTTCCCTTACTGTACTTTCAGTCCATCCATTCACTCTTGTTCCTTGTGGTTTCTCTTAATTAAAATTTTTTCCTATGTATAATTCTTACCTGAGCTCCTTCAGCTATACTAGCCCAGATATCTCATTTATTAACGGTTCCAATTCTGATATTCTAATGTGTGTTGTTCTGCTATAACTAGTATTCTTTTGCATAATTGCATTTAGTTTGAAATAGCAGGTTCAGATTTTTGTTGGCTTGGAAGACAAATACATTCTTTCTCAGGTGCCATCATTTTCTACAGTGTGTTATTCAGATCATTATTATTTTATTCTTACCATATCTTTGTATGGGGCTCAACCAGCCTCCTTTTCTCTAGCTCATGCTTAAATAAGATGGAGTTTCTTGTGCTTCCAAGCTGTAGGCTCTTGGGGTGGGCCAGGATAGCTTCCCTACCTTTGTTGCCCTAGGACTTCCTCTTCTGTTATATTGGAAAGTAATAAAAATATGCCCTCTCACTGCATGCACATTTTTAGCACTACGCATTGCCAGTTCTGCTCATTTTTTCCTCACTATTATCTGAATTTTCTTTCTCCAAGTGTTCCTACCTCAATGCATTTTTCTTACTCTCAGCAATTTCTTTTTAGAAATAGTTATAGTCTTCTGGGAAAGTTCCTTTTTTTAAATTTTAATTTCAATTTTTAAAATTTTTTTATTTCAGTATATTACTGAAATGCTTAATTTACATATATTGTCTTTGCCCTACCTGAGTCAGAACTTCAATCATGTCCCTCCCCCAGACGGTGTGCACCGCACCCATTAAGTGTGTATGTGCCTATCCCCTCCTCCTCCCTCCCATCTGTCCAACACCTAATGAATGTTGTTACGATATGTGCACTTAAGTGCTGATCAATTAGTACTAATTTGATGGTGAGTACATGTGGTGCTTGTTTTTCCATTCTTGGGATTCTTCACTTACTAGAATGGGCTCCAGCTCTATTCAGGATAATACAAGAGGTGCTAGATCACCATTGTTTTTTTTTGTGGCTGAGTAGAACTCCATGGTATACACATACCACATTTTATTAATCCGCTCATGTACTGATGGGCACTTGGGTTGTTTCCACATCTTTGCAATTGTGAATTTTGCTGCTATAAACATTCTATAAAAAAGACATTTGGGAAAGTTCTTCCATTGGGCATTTCCAAACCCTGAGAGCTCAGGACATCCTAGCACCCTTCACAGTTTCCCTATATTCATTGGCAAGTTGGAACCTACAAAGGCCCCTCTAAGGTTCAACTGCTGTTCTCAAAGCTACCTCCAGAGTGCTCCACTTACAGAAGAGGAGCATCCTTTCGAGAGTGAGCATTTTTGGGTGATTTCTGTGTTTCCCAGTTATCAGGATTTCCAAATGTTGCTTTGCCTTTAATGCCTTTAATGTCTCCCATACAACTTCCTACCTCTGTGTCCCACACAACTGCTATTCCTCCACAGGTCTTGCTGCCAAATTATTTGGCCTCGCTCACTCATTTTCTGGACTTTGAGGTGACACCTTATCACCTGGATTTGCAGTCTATGGATTACTGCTGTTGTGAGCCTACTTGCTGAGTCTGTGTGTGTGTGTGTGTGTGTGTGTGTGTGTGTGTTTATGAGGAAATTTATGCAGAAACAAAAATCACTCTGCCACTACTGCTTTCACCACGGCCACCATTTTTGAGATATTTGCCTGGTTATAATATGTATAATTATTTTGGATTATGAAGTTATGATCAGTATGATTTTATGTGTGGAAATCCCGAGAAGCCTGGTTTGAGGTCCATAGCTCCATAAATGCATGCTTGATTCTGATATATGCCCTAGTTTATGTTAAATTACTTTCTCAGCTTATATTTTCCTACATCATGCAGCTAAAATCAATCAAAACCCTAAAACTAGATATAGCCAGGCCTATTGATAAAATATACCTCTCAGGAAGCTTTTACCTACTCAGAGCTAAGCCTCTTTTCCTTGTTGTTTTCCTTTGCCATGAGGTGAGGTTTTTCCCCCCAATCTATCCATTCAATAAGTTGTTTCAGATTTTGGGGGATGAGGAGGTTTTGTTCCAACTCCCTACCTTGTATGGACCCAACGATATGCCACCTATGCATAGGTGGCAGGCAGATTATTAAAACACAAGGCTTTCAGTTAATGAGATGGGCAAACACTTCCAGAGCACTTGTAGTTTTAGCTTCAGTGTACCATTTTGTTTTCCAGCTGTCCGTTCAGTTCTAACCCTTGGGAATTTTCATTTCTTTTTAATGATCTCAGCTATGTATTGATTTAAAAATGTATCTATTAGATTTCACCCATCACCTCTGCATTTTGGGGACTGCTGAGCTGTGTGTCAAAACATCTAGTTAATCATATTGCTACAGAGGGAAGTCTTGATTCATAATTCTACCAGACTAATTTACCCCCTCATTGCTCTTACCTAGGCAATTATGAAATCCTTATTTCCTCCTATTCCATTCTCCAGCCTTTTCACACTGCATTTCCATCCTACAAATTGATGCATGATTTTTATAAATCACTGCAGTAATCATGTCTTTCTAAAAATTTAGTTGGATGCTTATTCCCTACAGATGCTTTAGTTTGTCAAAATTATCTACTGCCTGGCCTTAACTCACCTTTGCTCTCGAGTCTCTCCACTTTCTTTGAATTCTTTGCAATCTAATCAAACTAAATAATTTGCAGTCTATAATGTATACAAACCTTTATTCCAATGTAATTTTGTTCACACTGCTTTGTCCACCTCAAATGCCCATTCCTATATTCCTATGTTTCTAAATCCCGCTGGGAGTGCCAGTGTGATATGGTCTATTAGAAGGGCTGGAATGAAACAGACATGATTTCATTTTCCATCTCTGACACTTCCCAGGTGTGTGGTCTCAACCTCAATCTTCCCATCTGTGGAATAGGGAAAACATTTCTCTAGTTATATGAAATAATTGCTGTTAAGGTGAAATGAGAAAATCTATGCAAATGTATTCTGTAAAGTGAAAAATACTATAAAATTACAAGTATTAGTTTGCTTTTACTTTGCAGTACTCATTCTTTTAGGCCAAGTTCAAATGCCACACCCTTCCTGAGACCTTTCTTGAGTCTTTATTAATACAGTTAACACTTTAGCAGCACTTACTACATTTTACTTTGTATTGCTAATTGCCCCTAGCTCTTGTATTCCTAGTTAGATGTGGATTTCTCAAGGACAGTAGCCATGTCTGACTCCTCTCATGCAATTCCTTCAATAGCGTAGGTGCTCAATAAATATTATTTGAAGTATTGAGTTCTCAAATACAGCAATTTATGGTATGTCTAAAATGTGCCAGCAATTTAATAGTGATTTATTAGAAAATTCATTTCTATACTAAATTTATTTATAAGTATTAAGTCCCTTCTTAAAGTAACCTCAGTTTCTCAATTTTTTTGAAACAAGAATTTGTGATAAGGTTTTTCCCAATCCTTTGGTAAAGCACATGTGCCAGACTGATTTATTCAATATCTGTTTCAACTCTTAGAGTAGGGATGGGGAACATTTTCATGTTGGAAAGCTGAATTAATTTAGCTATAATCAAATAAGGCCACATTCAAGAAACTTCAATTAGGTAAACTTAAAAATGTACATTATTTTATAAAAATTTAACTACTATGTACTTAATAATTTCAAAAAATGAAAAATATTTGTTAATTTTGAAGTTAACCAATCTTTTAGTAACTTTGTTGTGTCTGCTTTTTGTTGGAAAGCATTTGAGTATTTGGTTGCATCATGGAGGTCTACAATTTCAGTTGATTCACTAGATGGGTATTAGTCATTTGTGACCTAAAGGGCATCTTGATTTGGGTTAGGTAAGAGAATGTAGAATGTAGAATTTAGTAATAAGTGGTTGAAAAGCAAGAAAGCATTTTTGGGGCATGTTGCCAAAGGCCTGGGTATTCTACTGCATTTTTTCATATTTCAATTGGATTTTTCTTAGTGTCAAACAATGACTTTAAAATGTCATCTACTGAGAGCTCAATCAATTCCATCTGTAGCTCTTTAGGTGACTTGGTAATGTCAACTAGGTGAGGCTGAAATGCTAATTTGAGTGTGATGTGATGATTCTCAAAGTCAGTGAAGCTTTCACTGTATTCTCCAATTAATAGGTCTATAGCAGCTGCATATTTTTCAGATGATTCACATTATCATCCTGCTGATCAATGACTTTTGATAACTGGGGAAAATGTTCACCTGAAATTTCCTTTTGAAGGAGAAGTATTTTGAAAAAAGATAGCTTTTTTTCAAAATGTTTGGGTTTTTTGCCACATGTCATATATAGACTTATTTTTACCTTGCATTGAAATATTCAAGTCATTTTGATTTCACATATAACACAGAAATGCTGCATTTCTATAGAAATTTTCTTTCAATAATTCAGATTGCTGATTCTGTTCTTCATAAAATTTAATTATCTCTTCTCACAGAAATAAAATTTTGGCTAACACCTGTCCTTGTGATAGACAATGCACTTTAGAGTGATATGGCAAATCCACGCAAATCCACACTTTAGCATGCTATGAAACTGACAATGTTGCTTCAGTGGCATTACTTCCAGGTCTTATTGCTACTTGAAAGAATTATCTTTGCTTTTGCTTTTCATCTGCTAATATCTGCAATACAACTTTTCACACCTCTGCCTCTAATTTAAAATATTTGTGGTTCTTATGAGTGTTATAATGTTGGTGAGCATTGAATTTCTTTAATGTTGATATTGCAGTATCACAAAGCAAGCAAATCATCTTACCTTTAGCAGAAACAAGATGATATTGCAATTTCCAATCATCATTAAAAAATCTGTTTTCTTCTTTCAATGTTCTCTTGGTGTTCTTTGACATGATGGGCTATTTAGCAGACAGAATTAAAAAAATACTGTTGAGCTGTGCAACAATTCACAAATTCCACTTCAAACAGAAGCACAGTGTATGGTTGACAAAAGCTGATAATAGACTGGTATACTCGACTCCCATAAACTCTCACCAACCAGCCTCAACTGGTACTGGCACCAGTCAGGTGGGGGAAGTTAGAACTAAATCATTAGTGTAGCAGCCGTCAATTTAGCCCTTATGGCTTACCAATGTTCTAATTGTACCGGTCAATCTGGGAGGATTATTTCATTTAATCTTATTTTACTCTTTGGTATTTTAAATCGGTTCCTTTTAAAAATAAAATAAAAATACAAAAGACGAACAAAAATTTATTAATAAAAATAAAAGAATTGGTTCCGTAAATTTTTTTTATGAAGTTTTTCTTTTTTATTCTTTTTTTTGACAAATTTATTGAAGCATAATTTACATTCCATGCCATTACTCCATTTTAAGTGAACAATTAAATGATTTTTAGTAAATTTACCAAGTTGTACTAAGTATAGCAATCAGGCAAGAGGGGGGCTTCCGTAAAATTTGGATTCAATCAAAAGGCCGCACTTAAGGACCTAGAAGACGACATGTGGCCTTAAGGCTGCAGGTTCCCCACCCCTGTCTTAGAATATTCTGTTGAATGGCAAATGCCAAAAAATTAAAAGTTATATTTCTAATCTCCCTTGTAGTTAAGGTTCCACGTTTCCCCCAGTCAGAGCCATTCACCCAACATTTGCATTCATAAACCACATTAACTATCAGGAGAGACACTAACATAAAAAAACATCTATTTTGCTGGTACAGATCTAGTGAGCTTTGTGTGGTTCTGCATCTCACAGGCCTGTCAATGGCTCTTTGATTTCCAGATTGTAGCTCAGGTGATGTGGTACTTTTGTGAGCACTTTTTACAATGGCTTCTTAACTTCCCTGACTGCACACTGTGGTATGGGTAGCAGCCCCTGTGGAGGGACAATTCTGTTGTTCTATGAATTTTTCCTGGTTTCTAGCCTGAATCTTGCTCCCCTAGTCCTTCTAATGATTTTATAAGCACAAAATGTCCTGTGTTGAAAATCTCTTTTTGTTTAAGTAACTAGATTGGTTTGTCTTATAGATGGATACTCCCATAACCATTTCTGAAGTTCTAGGTACTGTGAGGACTTATATATGTAAATCTTTATTTTTCTTAAACTTCATTGCCTTGCTTAATCCTCACTATTCTAATATTATTGATGTAGTAAAAGTATCCTGGAAAGGATCAAGAAAAATAGAAAATGAGTTACAAAAATATGAAAAATAACTAGTATACAATGAAGGAGATAGAAATAGGTAGGTCAAACAAAAATAAACAAATGGATGAAAATCACCATTTACTTATGGCTAGTCTCTCAGATGACCTTCCACTATTTTCACAAAGCAATCCTTTTAAACATTGAAAAGGAGTTTGATTGGTGCAAAAATTAGTGGCCCTAAAGCTATATGCCTACCTTTTGGGTCATTTATGCCAATGATAAAAATGGGTGGTGATCGGAATGTCAGTCTGTGCACATCTTTTTTGAACATCTGATGTTTTGCACATGTATCTTCATGCTCCATTAGGCATGCGACAGTGTATACAAAATCCTGTTGCAAATGGAACTCAACTGCTTAAATAGCTCTTTTGCAAACGATTTCCATTTATTTTCATGTAAGATTTCACCTTACATCATGCCAAGAGGCATTCTTAAGACATTTTCTCTTAGCACAATTGCCAGTAGTTTTGCAGGACAAGGGGAATATACATCAGTTTTCTCTGAGGGGAGGACAGAACAATGCAGGTATGTAGCTTAGGCAGAACAGAACTTAATGAGTTAAATCCTTCTTCAAGAAAGCTTACTTTATATGCCTTTATGAGAGCCTTAATAACCACAGGCAAATAATCTCACTCAAAATCCTTGACAGAAAGAATGCCACAATAGCTCAGAACAGACTGATGAATGTTTGAAAGCCGTTTATTAGAATTCTGCAAATTGGGAACACTTCTGTGAGCATACCTCCAAAGCAAGAATTTTTCATTTGACAGCCAGAGAAAGCACAACAGCACTAGGCTCTTTCTGTGTGTAGTAACAAAGAGATACCTTTTCACAATCTGGAAACCTTATAGTAGCTTTGATTACTTTGTCTTTGATCATTGTCTTTAGCCCTGATTGGGCCTTTCTCTGATCAAGTTGAGCTAGTTAGCTAAATAGAAAGGAATTACTATATTCTCTAGTTTTTCTATCTACCAGACACATTTGTTAGTGTCATTCTAGCCCCAAGCAAATTACTACATAGGATTCTGACAGTCTTACATTAAAAATCCAGCTTCTGACACTTAGTATGGTTTTTGGGCAGATTATTTATGCACGCTAAACTTCAGTTCCCTCTACTGTGAGATAGAAATAATAAAAGCACCTATTCCAATGGGTGTTTTGTGGACTAAATGAAGCTAAATGTCTATAAATCACCTAGCATGTTGATTGGCATTGTAGTTAAAGCTAATTAATGTTAGTTTCCTGCCATTTCTTTTTCCTCTTTCCATAGGCATGATCTTCAGTCTGTGATATGAGATCTGCTACAAGTCTTTGGGGGGTATTATTACAGGTATTTATTGTGTGATATAGATTTGTATGGTGAAGTATCTTTAATGATAATCAAGTGGCTGTTTTGAATACCTGAACAAAGGAAGCTGATTACCAGAAAGACACACATCATGTACAAACGTCAGTGCATGAAGTGAAATTTTCTAAGAATGTCATTGCTTTTACCTATTTTCAAATGAAGACAAAGACTCTCTATAAATGTAAATTTATCAACTGTTGTGGCACTAAATAATTTTCAAACCTAAAATTCATTTAATGACCATAAAATTTTAATAAGATAGCTGCAGAAGTGTGTGCAGAAAGCACTTGGCCTTAAATCATTTTTCCCACTTTCTCTTCCAATATTTCTAGCTCTGATGTTAAGAAATATTTATTAAAGATAGTCCACAGTTTAAGATCACCTTTGTAGGTATTGCAAATTATACCTCGATTGTAATAAAGGAGAGATTTAGTCACAAATCACTTCTCTGAAACACATTTTTATGGATTCTAAACTAATTAAATCAGAGAGTCTCATCATCTCCAGAAATCCATAGAGGAGGAAAATACTTCTTAATAGACAAAGGAGTTCTTAAAATTTAAAACCAAGTTTTAAAGCCCAAAACTTACCATATCAGAGTAGCTTCACTAGATAAAATAGTCAAGTGGAAAAGAACTAGGAGTGGGAATTTAGGAAGCCTGGGCTCTAAGTCCATGATAGTAAACTCATATCACCACAGGGACTGCAAAATCATGTAAATGAGTGAGCTGGGTCAAATGCAGGGGATCATAAGAAATGGTGGAGCTGAGAGTACATCTAATGAGATGGCAGCTACTTCGCTCTAACCAATTGTTGCATTGTGGGAACAGGAGTGTAGACTTTTTAATAAAAGCCATTCTAACTGGGGTAAGGTGGTATTTCATTGAGGTTTTAATTTGCATTTCCCTGATGATTAGTGACATTGAGCATTTTTTCAAATATATTAAGGTGTAATTAACTCTTAAGGCCTTGATTAGAGCCAGATTTAAATAGTAAAAAGTAATAACTGAGTCTTAAAATTCAGCAAATAATATTAAGGTAGCAAATCCAGTTTATCATTCTTTTTTTCTTTAACTGGCCTCTGAACCTGAAGTCACATTCTGATGTGAGTAATGGCTATTTTTTAAAAATATATTTTCATGTAGCCAAAGGATTTTACTAAATTCTAATCCGATTCTATAATTTAGTTGTTTGATCTTGAGCAAACCACTTAACCTCTCTGAGTCTCAATCTCCTAATTTGTAAAATAGAGATAATAATAGTACCTACTTCTTTAGAATTGCTGTAAAAACTAAAAAGCCAAGGGATGCAAAGTGCCAAGTAGAGTCAGTGTCTGGCACAGACATAAAAATTATTCATTAGTTCTTTGTGATTTTTTTGCTGAAATCAATGGCAGTCATTGTAGCTATTTAACCTTTATTTACACAGCATTAATAAGTACTTCAAGTGAAATAATAAATATATGATTTAGTGAATGATATATGCAGAGTGGTTGTGCATTTGATTATTTTTTCTTATGCAGAGGGTATGATGACACAAATAGCCGTGTTCTTGTTTACACAGGACCATTGACTCCAATCATAAACACATAAACTTATTTTGGTGTCAACAAAAAGTGTTTATATAATGTGACTCATTTGACCTGTATCCTGAATGGTAAAGTATAATGTGTTATATGCTATCTGAGTAAAATGTCTAGGTAATAATTATAATGAAGGGATAATCATGATATGAGAAGCAAACTTGATAATTTTAAGATACATAAAATACTTTAAATGAAAGAGATTTTATAAAATTAAGACAATAAACCAATTTGTTATTATCTGTTACTTAATGATCACATAATAGGGAGGCAGTATAGGGAAGCATTTTGGAAAACTCCTGGAACATTTTGAGTATCAAACATGACTCTAGTGCACCACTTGCTAGCTGTGTAATCTTGGGCAAATTATTTAATCCATAGGTTCCTGATTTCTCTAAAATAACAGTCAATCACTCTTCATTCATTCATTCATTTAACAAATATCAATTGAGTAACACTGTGATATATACTGTGGAAAAAAGGTAGATGAAATGGATAAAGTTGATATATATACATCAGTATCAGGCACTATATATATATAAAATAAATATACACTATACATATATGTATACACTATACACTATACATAAAATAAATAAATAAAATAAGTAAATAATATAAATAAATAATATAATAAATAAATAAATTAAATAAATAATATAAATAATAAATAAATATAATAAATAAATAAAATAAATATACACTATACATATATGTATACAATATACACTGTACATATATGTATAGTGTCTGGTACTTATTTTATTCAAACAATGGTTTTATTCTTGTTAAACTATCTGCTACTAATCGAAAATTGTTGCAAACCTCCAGGGCCAGTTTTGTGTAAAGAGATTAAAACGGTCTGTTTATATTAAGTACTTAATAATAAAGTATCCCCCAACCAGTGGCAGGGACCTCTGAATCATTTATTTTCAGCACATAAAAGTATCTATCCAGAAAAAAAGTTACGCTGTGTATATTCTTCTTCGGCCTATTCAAAGATAGCAATGTTCAAAGCATTTGAATAAGCCACCTCATTACTGTATACTTTGTATAGGAGCTTCAATATGGGGCTATTCTTGTTCTCCCAAACTCCTCCATTGCTCTAGCAATTTTTATGGAAATGGTAAGATTATTCAATGACAAATTCCAATAAGAGCACAATGACATTGTTATTTTATTTTAAATATATCAGAAGATATGTTTAAATCTGTCCCAACATTCTATCAGATAGTAAGATTAAGAATTTGTTTCTTTAAAAGTAAGTTTTCTATTTGAGAAATTGGTGTATTTGTAAATGTATGCCTGATATCTGATTAATATATCTGCATATCTATATGCTATATAATTAATATCTGTATCATCTATCTACCGTCTATCTTGATGGTGTATTGGGAAGCAAATCTATTCCAGCATGTGGTTTACTGAGATCTAAGGGATAAGTAAATTTTAACCAGATTTGAGTTGGAAAAGGGAGAGGGGCAAAAGGAGATAGCAATTTGTGCAAAGATATTGAGGCTGGAGTGTTGAGTGGGAGGAGGAAGACCAGCAAGACATGAAATTTAGAAAGGCAGGCAAGGACCAAAGCACGCATAGCCCTGTAAGGTGAGCCACTAAAGGGTTTTAGGTGGGACATGGCATGATGTAACTTTCATATCGTATCTTGTCTCTTCCTATCAGAGTGGTTTTACTTTTAAATGTGTTAAGCCTTTTTGCTGAACCATTTTTCCCCCGTCAACCACAAAATGGTCCTTTTCTCCTTTGCCTTCTAGTGTTCCCCTGTTTGTTTGGTTCTGAAACTTACCAGACATAAAGTATTTCTAATAAACATCAGTAGTTATTAAATCCTATAGCTACTGATAAACACTATTTTCCTTAGCTATAAAAACATAAAAAGAGAAGGGAAGTGGGAGAATGGGAGGGAGAGGTATAGAGGAAAAAGAGACACCCCTGTCTATTTTAAGCAGACCACCCAGGATTTTAGAACCTAAACTTGTTGGGGACTCTACCCTTTCTCCTGCCAGAAGCAAACAGCTTATTACCTCTAGATTTTTCTCTGAAGGCTACCTGTCTAGACATTTGGTAGTCCCAATTCCCGCCTTCGCCTTCTGCTAATCTGATTGTATAGCCTTGCAACTGCCCTTCAGGACACATAATGTCCTCTTGTTGTTGCTACTTTTAAACGCCTCACGTTTTATTTGAAAAAAGGAATCAGTGAGCACTCCAATGTTCTGAAGAGCAAAGATCAGAAAAATAATTGACAGGACTCACAGTACCTTTTAGGGAGATCAACGTATAAGCTAAAATCTCTGATCTCTCGTGGCTTTTACACTCTTGCCAAGTGTTCAACATTTTAAGAGAGAAAAAACTAAAATTAACTTTGAAGTTGTTTGGAAATAAAAGAAGAGCTGCTTCTGAGCTAATGCTGAAAAAGAATGAAATAACTTCAAGTATCTTAAAATTAATATTGAGAACGTTTGGCAATATTTTAAAGGACTATTAAAACGAATCTCCTACTGTGTAGATCTATAGAAATACGTGACAGGATTTCAAGCAGCTTAGGAGAGACTAATATATTCATATTAAACTCTTTAAGTAGGATTTTTTGTTTTGCAAATCAGCTTAATTGCCATAGGAAAAAAGCAAAAAGGCCACAACTTGCATGTCAAAGTATTTAATTCACATGGTCACCCAGGGACACCATTGTGTAATTACTCCGCTCTCTGAGAAACCAGAATATTTTCTTGTAAATGTACCATGAATTCAACATGTCAATGTGGACAATTTTTTCTGCATAAACTGTCCATTTTCTGAATATAGGAGGAAAAAAGGAAAAACCGAATTCTTTGGGAAAATCTTGTGCTAAGTAAATGTAACCTCCCATAACTCTTTCATAAATGAGTTTTCATTGATAGAATCTATTATAATTGGTAAGATTGTCAGCACTACTTTTTATTATAGGCAAATATTTTAGCAAGTATGAATAGGCATATAGTTCTTCAGGTACTTATACACTTAGGGTAGGTTTAGGGTTGTTGGATTTCTCAGATAGAAATGCAGAATGGCCAGTTAAATTTCAATTTCAGAATAAAAAACAAATCACTTTTTAGTATATGTCCCAAACACTGCAAGAGACATACTTACACTATTGCTTTCATGTTTTTATCTGAAATTCAAATTTTATTGAGTATCTTGCGTTTTATCTAGCAATCCGAGGTAGGTCCCACCAAAGGCTAAAATATTATTATTATTTTTACCTGTAGCTGCATATCTTTAAACAATGAATCTGGCTGTTTAATTTGTAAGCTCCTTTGTTTTTTACTCTTCTGCATGTCATTTCCTTCCCTTCGGATGGAGCTGGGATTTCTTTCCCTGAAATAAGAATCTTCTAAACCCAGTGCTAGAAACTGGACTATGCCAGAATATGCATAGTTTGGGGTTACATTCCCTCTATATAGATTTTAGAGCATCCATTAATTGAGAAAAGGATCAAAATATTTATAACTTTTATTTGAACCCAGTGATTCTAAAATGTAATTTTTCCACTGCATAAAAATATGTGTATTTATATTTCAATTATATAGACATATATAATGAAATATATATGTCTATTATATATATATAGCTTTTAACTTAAATTCTATTCAAATTCTATGTGTATGTGTAGTTCATATACATATTCACTGGTTGTATTCGCTTAAGAACTAAGATGATCTCATGTGATTCATCTGTTTTACTCTATTTTGTGAGATTAGATGTTTTCAATTTCTTTACCTTGTGATTGCTTTGCAATTACTGTGCAATGAAGTTTTAAATTTTCATGTTAATTTTACAGGGACTGCTAAAGTAGTTTTAAAGTTAGACATCAAATAAGTTTCTATACTGATTCTTAAATGAACATGAATCAGTTGAAATATTTAGGAAGAAATGGCAACTCAATTTTCTTCATTTTACTATTCAGTCATGACTTTCATTCCTTCTCAAAGTAATGAAGCGCGGAGGAGGAAGGGAGGAGATAACAGTAAGGAGATATAAGTTTTGGTGGTACTTATTTTATAATTTCCTAAATGAATTTCTATTCCTGTAATAAAAAGATACTTGTTACATCACAAGAATTTAGTATATTTGCAAATTTCTGTCTAAAAGACTTTTCTAATATCTCAATAGCAATTTATGCATAAGATGTCAAGTATCTATGAGTCTGTTTATGGTATGTTATGAAGTTTTAATAGCATTCTTTCCTCTTGAGATAAAATTGTATGTAGAGAATTAAGCAAAGTAATTAGGAATTTTAATCAATGGAAACTTTTTAATAATTCAACATTTTTGCTGTGAATACTTTTGCTAGTGAATTAGCTCACCAATCCATTCTTACATGCTCACTGAGTACTTCTTATTGAACAGACATTGTGCTAGGTCCTGGGAACACATAAACGAAGACAAAATTTTTTGCTTACATGAGTTCCTGTGTTTCTTTAGTGAAAATGTGAGGAATAAGTGCATTAGGGATTAAGGAAGCATGTGGTTGAAATGTTGGGGAAGAATTTAAGGCTATGGGTATGCTTTCTTGAAATCTATGAACAAAGATTAAACTTTTCTAGTGACTTTCTAGTAAAAGGTCATATTATTGAATTCTAAGTGAACCTTGCCAAAGTTTATTTTTTGTTGAAAGTATTTCTGAGCTCTGTCTTTATAGGTTACCTTTTCCGCAATCAACCACATGGGTTATGCAACAAAGAAAACCACAAATTATTCTGAATTTAAAGGAGGAGGCACAGTTTTATTAACTTGAACTTTTTGCTCAGATTGTTCCAAACCACATTCAGCTGCCCATTTCTCTTATGTTTCTTTCAAGGAGGCTGTCCCTACTTCAATTGTTGGACCTAATGCATTGTTTAGAAAGCCATGGTTAGAACAATGGATTTGTGAACATTTGGGAAATCATATGTAGTCTAAATCTGGGGACTCTGTCTTCTGATGTCTTTGTTCAAGCTTTGCATACGAAGAGAATTGTTAAGAATGTTTATTCAATACTTGGAAATAAGGCAAAAGGGAAGGGGCAGAATGTCTTTTCAATATCATATGGAAGCAATGTTTTTCAGGCCTACCCCAGGATTATTTAGGATTATGTACTTCGATTCACTGCTTGCTATTGGTTAAAGTTCCCAGATTTAGTAAAGCTCCATGTTATAAGTAAACCTGGTATATGTGGTAGAAATAGAAGTTATTTCTCTTCAATAGGAAATAACCTCCCAGAAGTTTATTTTCATTAACCTTGAAGGGCATAGGGTTGTATTGTTTCTAACAATCTTTTCCTAGCTTTCTGTTATTAACTTGCTTATAAATTATCTACCTCTCCAGATTCTCTTGGAATCAGTTTACCATCTTACTGGTTCCCACAACAATGAATGGTTTGGATAAAATCTTTGACTTGACATGTATTAATTTTAAGTTTGTATGAACTATGTTTTTAACTTTTTGAAAGTTAGAATTTGTCAGAAAAATAAAGAAGAAAAAACACATTGTTTCAAAGAGCTGCCTGAAAAATTATTGTTAAAGAAGTTTACTTGGTCTGATATGTGGCCACTGTCAAGTCTGCACGTTCATGTCTCAAGAAAGAATGAAATTTAATTTCTTTCCTGGCCTGCATGATGAGCTGCAAGTAAACAGATGTATTACACAGAAATACATCACAAAAAAGTGATTCCTCTTGGCCATGCTGATGTCAAGAAAAGTCAATTACATTTGCCACAGAGGTGAATGATATTATAATGAATTTTTCTGTTTTATAGGTGTTAAGTTTAGAGAATGACATAATCAAATCTAAGTTCCAACCAGTTATAATATGGAGTGAAATTGCTCTATAGGAGTTGTTTCAATTTTAATGAAAATAGAAGCAATCAAATGCAAAGGTAAACACATTCTACATTTTCATAAAATGAAACTCACAGTGTGCATAAAAAAAGCATAAGAAGCGTCTTAAAATGCTGGCTCCTTATATGCTTTCTTAGATTTTTTTTTTTTCCTGCCAGCATCGACAGCAGAGGGGCACCAACTTTGTTTCTAAGATTAAAAAAGAGAAGAAAAAAATGCTACTACCTAAAAAAATATATATATAATACATTGGTCTTAGAAAATACAAGTTATCTGGCTGTTATAACTGCCATGTTTTTATTCAAGATAATAGGGTGGTATCAGGTCTGTTATACCAGAAGCTAGCAGGTTGTTACTTATTATGCACTTGGAGCTATTCAATTTTTTTTTTGAGATAAACCCCTCTTTTTAAAAAATTAAAAAATGTTAACTGCCTGACTGAGGGAAAAAATCCTGACATCAATACAAATAGCTACTGTTAAATTTTACCTATTTGGCAAGAGAAGTCGGCAGTACATTTATAAAATAGAAATGAAATCCAGACTGAAAAAGAAAATCACTGCCATTTACTCAGTATTTGCGTAGTTGAGGGGAGAATATGGCATCACTACGGATAAATATGATACCATGTCTTTTCCAACTGCATTATATAAAAGTGTAGCCATCATAATTTGCATAATCAGAATTAAGTATGCCATCGAAGCAAGAAGTCCTGCAACCGATCATGATATCCACTTATATAGCCTACAGTGTGTGCCATTAGAATGAGACTTGATGATAATATGCTTTTCAAGATTGTAGCATTTAATTAAAAGTACCAATAAAATGACAGGAGACAGGAAGAGAGCAGCATTTTCCAAGCAACTGAAATGCTTGCAGTCATTTGTTTTTATTTCATTCTCTCGTTTAAGAATAATCCATAGTAGCTTAGAAAATAGTTCCTATGCATAAAAAGATGATAACACTGATGTTATTACTTAAGGTAAGGACCCTTAGATAATACTCCCTTGTTTCAAAACATTTAGATTTTGCTGAGAGTATATATTTATACCCACATACTCTGTGGTCATAGTTCGGGAATTTTCCTATATATCTTCTGGTTGATTGAATTCTACCATTTCATTTTGCCTTTGTTGTTTTTTAGCCATGGGAGAAACCTACATTGGTTTAGTGGCAAGATAATCTTGAAGTCTCTTACCTTTTACTTAAACTCATAGATTTTGAGCATGACACTTTAAATTCACTTTTAAAGTTAAGCTTGAAAAGTAGTTGGGGAGTGGAATTAGGGGTCTCAATAGGAGATAGGGATTCCTCAAAAACTGATTCATGTGATTAACTGTACACCTCGATAAATTCACTGAAAATCATTTAATTGTACACTTAAAATGGAGTAAAGGCATGATATGTAAAATATACTTCAATAAAGAAAAAAAAAGATAAAAAAAATGAAAAATGATTTTCCAAATGATATGTCTCCTCTCCTTGAATGGTCATTTTCTCTGCTTTGCCTGGCCCCCAAGCTGGGGGTACATGGGAGGTATGAAGAAGAAAATCTAATTTCCTAAGAAATCCTCTCTACACAAATGATTGCTTGCTCAAATCACCTTCCTCCAGCTTTCAAGGGTCTCTTCCTTCTCTGTCTCCCTGTCTCAGGCTTCGCGTCCGGCTCCTCTTCCCCTGCCCACCATGACCACTGGTGCTCCCGGGACTCTCTTCTCACTCTTTATCCACTTCCGTGGCTTCGGTTTGCATTTCCAGGCTGAGGACTCCCACATCTCGGACCTGGTCCAGATGTTGTAATTCCTGCCTTCCCAGGTCCAGAAAATGCCTGCGGTTCTATCATCTATTATTTCTTGAATCTTCACCACGGTGAGATGGGCCAAAGAATCCTTATTTCCATTTTACAGATGAAAATGCTGAGACTCAGAGTCAAGGGCAGACTCAAAGTCCCACAGCGAGGCAGCCGCACTGGCAGGACCAGGACTTGTCCTCCCTGCTCTGTGTGTTGGGCAATGGTCACTTTTGCCATGACACAGTACTGTCACCTCCTCAGGGCTGGGCACAGAGCTCAACTTCAGATGCAGGACACCACATCTTGGACTGGCTGGCTGTCCTTTCTGGTAAGATGAAAGTCTCTCCACACCTCTTTCCTCTCCTCTTTTGTTCCCATAAACATTTCTTTCTCTTTGACCTTTCTTTTACCATGTGGAATCTATTTACTCATGAGAAACTCAGCTTGGATGCCACATCTGTTTTCTTGCTTTTTACTCCAAAGTCGCTAGCTGAGTTTGTAAGCAGGATGGCGGGGAAGGATTTGCTGAGTTGGTGGTGGTGGTGTGTGTGTGTGAGGGAGACTGGGAGAGAGACAGAGGGAAAGGGATGCTGTTCATGAGAGGACTTGCTGTTGCTACCTGGACCTCACCACTCTCAGGCTTTAGCAGCTGCAGGAGTCAGGGCGGGTTCCAGCTTCTAGGCATCTCAAGACCCATTCCAGAGCTCAGCCTCATTCCCTACCCATCCTGCCTTCCTTCCCTGCCCTGAGAGGAGGAGGTGGGTGGCTTGCCCTCTTGGTCAGGCTCCCCAAGGGGAAGCGCTTCCTCCTCCCATTTGTCCCCGGCTCCTACTGGGCCAGATTTTGGAGCCAGACCTGAAAGGGAGGCTCTCCGTCTTCTCAGGACCTCTCCCCATTGCTGACATCCCTCAGGGGCGTGACCCCATCCCAGCGCTGCCTCAGCTCTGTGGAATGCTTTTCATCTTCAGCCTGGGTGCACCGACAGCCTCTTCCTATCTGAAGCTCAGCTGAACATCCCACTTATTGCTCTTGGCTTCTTCCCTACCCGGGCCTGCAGATGGCTGTGCTCATCTGGGCTGTTCTGACTGCTGTGCACATGGGCGAGGGACTCAGGAAATCCTAGGAGAATTAGGTGATGCGTAGAGAGCCAAGGTCCAGTTTCTTTAGCTTACAGGGCAGGGAATGGAAGCCCTGCTTGGTGAAGGGACCCATTCAGGGCCACACACCCCGTCAGTCAGCAGAGCTGGCATGTAGGCATTCTGACACCGGTATGGTGCTTTTTTATCTGAGGGATGTAACCAGACCAGGATGAAATGATAAGAAGTAAGTGTAGGAAAACCATACGTGGGATTGAACTTTTAGCACTTTAGTCCTTCAGGCAGAAAATTGAAACCAGTGGTTCCCATCCAGGGGTTCTGAGACCTCCCGCGGATTCACCAGTAACCTGTATTCTTACATGTGAAAGGGAAGGAAGAGACAGAGGGAGGAAAACTGGGTTTGGGTTGGGATGACATCCTGTGTCACTGCTTCCTTGTGGCAGTCAGCGTTGCCCACCTAAGCTCCTGAGCAGGCAGAGCAAGCTCTCTCTGCTCTGGGGGAGTTCATGGGTTGGCTGAGGAGACTGGAATCACAGAAATAAAAGTGGCCAAAGAATCTGAGCCAGCCTCACCTATCAGTTGAGGAGCCAGTTGTCATTAAAGTAGGGGTGAGGTATCCTTCAAAGGTCCAGGTCTCTGTGAAAATCATCTACTCCCCAGAGAGTGCTCAGCACTGATGTTGAGGACCACCACTAGTGGACTGTGTCTCTGTCCAGTGGTGTCCTTTGTCAGGAAGCAAATGTTTGGGGGAAAAGTAAGACCTAGAAGAGAATGGGTGGATGCCTGGTGGGAGGATAGCTAAGCCCAAAGGAAAAGGGACTGAACTTGGAGTGGAGAAGGTGCCAGAGACAGCTGATGCTGGCACAAGGGGTGTGAGCTGCTCTGTGATGTTTGAAGTATGGAATAGGAATTGCTTTTATTCTTGTACTAATTTTACTCTAGTAATACAATTCTTGAATATCCAACAAAATCCATGCCTAAGCCCCAGCTCTCATGGTGGGCAAAAAGTCCATTTTTTTGTGCCTCCCTTCCCCCCTTTTTAGGTTGTGTTTTCTTTTCAGTTGTGCCAGGCAATATGGGAAAGGCCTATGGTCAGAAGGTTTCAGAAATTTTCCTGAGGATACCCGCCAGACAGACCTGCATGGTTGATTTAAATTTAATTTTTCTGGTACCAAATTGGGCTGTGGGACCTTATCCCAGTTCCCAGAGTCTCAGTATCTAAGACTCAGCCACTTGCCAATGATGCAGGAGTCCTATCAGAGGTTCACTTGGCATGCAGCCTTTGAGTAAGGGACAGGTTCATGCTGTCCTGGAACTTGTCTCTTGCTGGTCCCTCCCGTTACAGGAAATCCCATCATTTCCTCTCTGCAGCTGGGCCACTGTCTTCCTCCTGGACAGCAGCTCCCAGCTCCTCTTCTTGTACAAATAGGCTGGAAGTGTTTCAGTTGCCTGGACCTCCAAAGACAAAACCTGCTTTGGATAACTCCCAGAAATCCAGAAACTTCTCTTTTCCTCCTCCTGGTCCTTCTCTTTTTTCTGTCTCTCTCCTCAACACCTTTTCTCCATCTCCTCTATCAACTTTCCTCATATTTTCTCCATCTCTTTCCTCTTTGTCTTTCCCTCCTTTTTCATTTTCTTCTTCACGTTGAAACACACAGCAAAGATCTTAACCCTGCTTGAACTTACAGATGCAAAGACCTGGCCACCATTCTTAGATGAGAAAGGCAGGAAGTCAGATTGTGTTTTGGTGAACTCATCAGCAAAAAGATGTAAAACTAGGTATCAGTCAACATCTCCACATGTCACCCGTCACTTGGCGTTTCCCATAAACGCACCATAGGATAAAAGTCATGGCTCTGGACCCTCAATTACTGCAGAGAGAGAAGGCTAAAGTCAGTGGAGTGGCCAAGGGGGGAGAGCAGGAAGGGGCCACCGCTGGCTCTCTCCCTGCTGGATTCAGTAACCTACGTCACTAACCGCATTCGTCTGCTAGGGCTGCCATGACACAATGCCACAGATTGGGTGGCTGGAACAACAGAAATTAATTTCCTTATGATTCTGGAGGCTGGAGGTCTAAGGTCATAGTGTCGGCAGGTGTGGTTTCTTCTGGGGCCTCTCCACAGGTTGCAGGTGGATCACCTCTTGCTGTGCCCTCACACAGCCTCTTCTCTCTGTGTGCACCACTGGTGTCTCTCTGCGTGTCCACATCCCCTCTTCTTCTAAGGACACCAGTCAGACCAGATAAAGGAATGCCCTAACGGCCTCATTTTAACTTAATCATCATTTTAAAGACCTTGACTCCAAATACAGTCACATTCTGGGGTGCTGGGGATTAGGAATTCAATGTACGAATGGGGGTGGGGACAGAATTTGAGCCATAACACTACCTAACCTAAGTTCTTGAACCAGTGAATTCCATTCTCCCCTCTCAAGGTCCTAGGAAGCATTGGCTCGAAGGAACCTTAGCAGGTCTTTTACAAATTTTAAGACATCCACCATAATGACTTACGTTTGTGATTGCAAACTTTTGTATTCTTCAAATGAACCTCATTATTCCCATAGATAGACTTGACACTCAGTTAATATCAAAATTTTGAGCTTATTGTAGAATTGGTCTTCTGTCATAAAGATTGGGATTCTTCACAGAATTTTATTTGACTAAAACCCAAATGTGCATGGAAGCCACTGGAGAAGGTGCCTGGATAGCTCCCAGCTTGGGAATCACTAATTCTGATGTTCTAAGCAGCCCCTGTGTGCTGCCTCCACAGACAACGAAAACACCCACATCCCTTCTTAATCCCATCCTGCCTTCCCTTGGCCTCCTCCCATCTTGGGGACAGAAAGAGAAAGGGCTAACACAGCCGGCAGCCCACTGCTGCTCCTCCTGCAGGGACTCAGGGTCAGTGAGACAACGTCTGCGGCAGAGCCTCCGCGGGGAGAACGCTGGGCAGTACAAGGGGCGCTCTTGTTGTTCCTGGGCTCCCTGGAACAGCCCAGGTAACTCGGCCCTTTCATCTTCATGGGCAGCTGATGCTGCATATAACTCCTTCTCCCAGAGTTAAGGTTTTTCTTTAAAGAAATAATTAGCAGGTACTTTTAAACCTCTCCAGTGACTCATTCTTCTTTGAAATACTAACCTGGGGTTGTCTCCTTCAGAGAATAAAATAATGATGATAGCAATTTATTTCATAGCTAGAGCCAGGCCAATTAGCACATGCCCTGTGCTTAGAGCTTTGTTTGAAAAAAAAAAACTCTCTAAAGTCTCTTTCAGCTATAATGTGTCCTGAAATTCCATTACCAGGGCTTTTCCTTCACATGCCCTTTGTGTGGGGTTTCTGCAGTAGGGAAGGGGTCAGGTGGGAGGGGTCGGGGTAGTGACCCCACAGGCAGAAGGTTGGGCATCTAGTGTGCTTTGAACTCTTGTCTGCCTAGCAGACAGGAAGAAATCTCTGTAGGCCTTGAGAGTGAACCCTCCATCCTCCAAGAGGAAGGGAGAAGTTTCTGTATCACGGAATTTTAGCTTTTCATTTGTCTTTGTGATGACTCAAGGAGGCTAGGAAGGATTTGTGGCTCACTGACGACACACAGTCCCTTGAACTTATATAACGTACAATCTCATTGATTTTCCTTTTCAGAGACCATTTTAGTGCCCATACTTTTTTCCCTTTCTTTTACCAATTTGTTTCTTACTGTAGCTTCTATGAGGTATGTAAATTTAAAGCTAGGATTACCATCCAAGACTCAAAATGACAGTAAGAGAAGACACCTCGCAAATCAACTGTGTCTAACTCTCCCATTTTACAGATGGGAAAACTGAGTCCCAGAGAGTAGGTGGGCTCCCTTCCAAAGGTCATATAGGGACGTTTTAGAGGAAGAATCGAGATTAAACCCAGAGTCTCCTGACTTCTTTGCCCTTTCCACTCCATAGCTTTGGATATCAAGATTTCAATGTATTTACAGGAACATAGGCTGGGTTTGGGAGTTACAAAGTCTGTGATCTTGACAAAGTACTTAAATTAAAGGCTAACTTAAATTCTACTGTAGTCCGGGCCCAAATTCCCTCTTCCTACCTTCTGTAGACACAAAGAGTGTTGGTGAGCAACTTTTCAGTTAGACTGCACCTGAGGCATCTCTTTCTTGGGGGCTTATTTGTCACTGTTGTGCCTTTTCCTTAAGTTTTCTCTTTCTCTTTGAATCTAGGGCAATAAAGGACCCCGTACAGAGCTCCTGTTTGGAACCCACCACGAGTGTCTGAGGAAAGCTGAAGCTTAAGTCTCCGGCCAGATGTTCCCACATCCAAAAGGAGACGCTGGACTATTCGGTGAGTGGGATGTGAGACCACGTTGCTCAATTGTTCAGCCAAAGACGTGAGCACTGGTGACTCAGGAGTGGAGCTTTACCCCGTGAGGTCTGCCACCACACGTCACCTCGTGCACCTCAGCATTTGTTAATCCAACAGTTTTACCTATTTAGGTTCTGGCCTGTGATGAGCTAAACTTGAACAAGTTGCTTGAACTTGTTCATACATAAATAAGTTGCAGTTCCCTGGAATGTAGACTGGAAATAAAAATAGTACCTACCTCCTAGAGTCGTTAAGAAGAATAAGTGAGACATTACATGCACAAGATCTGGCACATAGTAAACAGTCCATAAGAATCATTTTTATTGCTATTATTTCTTTTTTTTTCCTCCCAACCCCACCCTTGCTATTATTTCTTGACAACAAGCCTGAGAGAACTCTTCTTAATTCTTTTTAAGGATGAGCTCATCCAATGGACTTGAGGGTACGTGGGTTGGGGGCTGTGATTCCACGTTCTGTGCCTTTCTTCCTAACATCTGCTCACTCAGCATTTGAGGGCCTCCCCTGGGTCGTGTGTCTGCACTTTCTTGTGTGAAGGACTGCCAGATCCCTCTTCTCTCAGATAGACAGGGACACCAGGCCAATCTCTCTCTCTTCATGGCCAAGCCAGAAGAAGTCCAGTTGGAGGGGAGCAGCTCACCACCCTCCACACTCCCTTCCCTCACCCGGGGCTGAGTTATTCTGTGGCTATAAAAAGATCCCTGTCCACTTCAAAGGGCTTTTTATCAGCTCATCCACACAGATCCTGTTCAACTCTTCTCATTTTCAAAGGCAGAGCTAAACCCCTTGGCTGAACCCCCAGCTGGGCTCTTACCTTCCTTAAAATATCTTTAACTTCAATTAAACTGATCCCCCCTTGGCTCCTTTTAGCAAACAGGTTGTCTTCACAAAGAGTTCCCTGACACCCGCCTTCCCCCTTCCACCCACCCCAGTCAGCCGATGCATCGTGCTGGTCTGCTGGCGGATTCGTGAAGAATTGAGCAATGTTGCCTGAGGCTGCCGGGCGTTTTTAATCCACTCTTGTTTCCCAATATAGCCAGCCCTAAACCACTTTTGTGCCTTTAAGGGAGGGGCAGTAAATTAAGCATTGATTTGGAAACGAACAGCCTAGGTTTCCCAGGTCTTGTGCCATAGACCTTCCATGTGAATTTGGTCAAGTCTGGGTTTTGTCTTCTTACATGTAAGATGAGGGCGATCAGTATAACCATGCACAGCGATGCATGCAATGATTTCTTGCTGTAATCGCCTGTTTCTAAGTCTGTCTCCCCAGTAGGGTGTGTGTTCCTCGAGGGCAGGGAAAGTTGTTCTATCTCTGTATCCAAATTTCTCGGGAAACATTGTATGAAGGTGCCTGAGCTCTCCCTAGTATACCTTTCCTTCCTATTCAGTCGTACCCATCTAAGCATGATAGGGTTTTTGTGCCTCCTTAGCTTTGCCCAGCATCACTGTCTCCCAAATACTTAGCTACCTCCCTCCACCAGCAGGACAGGTTCCAGGTGATCTAACACAAATCCACCATGGAACCAGATCAACTGAACGCCGAACTCCCTGGCTCTTCCCACCTCCTCCAGGTTGGATGCAGCATCACATTTCTGGTTGAAGGATCTGGCTTCCCCAGTTACTTTTGAAGGGTTCAGATGATGCAACCCAGAGGAGCCCCAATGGCCAAACTTTGACTGATGGGAGAGAGGAAATAGGAAGTTGCCTGCATAAAAGTTCATGATTTTTCTTCTCTCCAAGGGTCCTGTTTTTTTTTTTGTACAACATGAACAAAGATGTTCAGTGTGATTGAGTGACCCTTTGGGCTTCTTTAAAGTGTTGTGAAGCTGTGTTCAGCTTGATAAGGCATCCCTTTTGCTGCTTGGTCTTCCTGTCTCTCTCCTGTCCCTTCCCCTCTACTATTGCAGCCTTGGGATTGCACCTCCCAGTAAACTATTAACACTGAAGTTTCCCCTCAGACCCCATTTTCTGGGGAACCCTTGTTCAAATGTCATCTATCCAAATTAATCTACTCAAAACCTACTCATCCTTATAGGTTCATGGAAAGTTAGAGCTAGAAAGGATAATGCTATCCAATTATCCATTTCAATGGACAATGAAATGAGGTCTAGCAAAAGGAAGAGACTTGCCCAAAGTTAGTGACTAGACTGGTATTAAGAATTCAGAGTTCCCAATTCCTACTCCAAAGTCTAGGAATAGAAGGATGGGAAGGGAGGAAGAAGGATTTTCTTCTCCCTGCCTGGTGCTCCAGGAGATGAAAGCTCTTTAGATTGGTGGCAGTGCCAGAGTGAAACTTCTCTTTCTTAGTTGGTCCCTGGGCTGAATGATTTGTCAATAACATAGGGCCATGCAGGCAAACGGGAACAACAGACATTCTGTCCAAGGAGGATCCATCTGCTTTTGATCAGGGAAACAGAGACACACCCAGGATGAGAGTGAGAGTCTAGAAATCTGCCATATGTAGGGGTTTCGGGAATAAGACAACCAAACTGGTATCTTTACTCTCTCATTGGACTTCATGGCTACCCTGGTTATAAGCAAGGGCTGAACAAGACCTTTAGAAGGGCTCTTCAGAGCTAACAAGTGAGTCTTTGTGCACGGCATCATCTGAGCTCCTTCCTCTTTTTCCCAGGGATGAGACTAACAATCGTGGCTATAAGGGTTTAACCACGTGACCATTGTCTGTTTCTAGGATAAGGGAAGTGAATAGAACAAGGAGCTCACAGAAACACAGGAGGGGAGGGCGCTTGGGATTCATATAGTTAACCTATGTTACTCTATGTAGTTGAAGAAACCAAAGACCCAAAGGTCATGTGACCTGCCCAGGATCAGGCCTCTGGTTGGGATGGATCTGAATTCTGAAATAACTTAATCTTTTAATGGAGAAGGGGAATTTAGAAAAGAAACTTAAGTTTTCCAGAAGGCTGGATAGGGCATAAATCAGAAAGTGGACCATCTCTCATCTTTTTTTCCATGTCTCTGTGTCTTCTCTGTATACCACCTTCATCCTCATAAGAAATTCGAGAATGTTCTGTGGTCTTGATACCACCACTGTTCCTCCTTCTCCTTGCTCCTCTCTGAGCTGTGGTGGAAAGTGAGGACAACCTGAGAGAAATGCCAGGGTGTTCTAGTGAGGTAGACTGAGTCGGAGTCAGCAGACAGGGGCGTCTTACTACCTGGGAACTTGGGTACGACCCGTAACGTCTCTGAGCTTCTCTTTCCTTATCTCTAACGTGGGGATAAGAACATCTGATTCACAGGGTGGTAGAGAGGAAAAGGTGAGATAAAGGACATCTAAAAGTATTAATCTGGGTCCTAGGAGAAAACAAATTGGGATACTTTAAGGAAGTACACTCAAATTAGGATAATTCAAAGAGGGTTTATTAAAAGAGACTCTGCGAAAGTCTGGACAGCATAGATAAGGCAGCATCACAGTGTTAGTATCGTGGGGGTGGAGGGGCGGGAGGCCTCTTCCAGAGCTCAGGCTGGAAGGGTGAGGAGAGGGGCCATCACCAGGACTTGGAAGAGAATCAGTGGTTCATGGAGAGGGCTTTGGATAGGAGCCCTGGACCTTTCATTGGAGAAGGCGTCCAACCCAAGGCGACTTTGCAGAGAGCTCCCGGGTCTCACTCTTCCCGCTCCCTCTGATCTTCTGCCAGGGCTCCACCGGCCAAACCCAAACAGGAGTCACAGGACAAGGTCAGCCTCCCAGGGCAGGGAGCAGGGTGCAGGAAGGTAGCAGGGGTACCTGGAAGGGCAAACGGAAGACGGTGGCACAGAATGTGCTTGTTAAATTGTGTAGCATGAACACGATGTTGTGGATCCTGTGCTGTGTCATCCTGAGCCACCACAATCAAGTTCGTGTCCCCCAGATGCTACCAGTGTTGTTTGCTGACCACTCGTAGCTGAGTCCCTTTTGAGGACTTACACAAAAGTGCTTGGGACTTTTTTTCCCAAGGTCATGCCCCTTTGCAGCTATGTTTTATTTTCATCTAATTTGGACTTGAGGTCACTCTCTGGAGAGTGACCGTAAACTCCAGCCCTGCCCTGATGAGCTGCCCCAAAGAAGGTGGCCAAGTGTGCTCAGAGTGCGTCTTTCACAGGATACTTCTTTATCCTGGAGGACAGCCTGATACCTAGTGTCTGATTCATGACCAGGTGTCCCTCTGGCAGGAAACTTTTCTATACTGGCAGACTCGTGGTTCCTGTGTGATCTGTGTCTAGTGTATTCCTACTAAGACGGCCGCTCTCTGGGAGTGCCCTGACTGGGGGAGAGTCAGGTCCAGGTGTGTCAGTCAGGTGAGACATGGAGGGGGCAGCACAACAAAACAAAACACACGACATGACAGGAGTGATGTATCACTTACAGACCCTGGGGGAAGAGGGACGCACACCTGCAAGGCCAACAGGAAGTAGGGTGCTACCCAGGATACATGCACTTGACCAGCAGCGTGGGCGAGAAGGACCCATAAGCTGAAGCTCTTACCGGGGTCTGGGGCGATACCCAGGTAGGTTTCCCAAGGGGAGTTCTAACTGGGGAGTCTCTAGAGCAGGCCCCGGGCTCCATGGATTCACATTGTGCCAGGGAGGTGGTCACTGTGCATATCTGTGCAGCCCATGAAGGGTGTGGGGCTCCATGGGATGGATCACGCAGGCTATGCCTACCTGTCCCTTCGGGAAGGGGACACCAGGAGGCAGCTGTATAAGGCAGATATCTGAATCTATCACACGAAATAACCGAGAGGAGGCAGAGAACTGGAAACTGTGTCAAGAGGGACTAAGCCCTGCTCTGGCATGAGAAAGTTAAACCTATATTCAAAATGAATGCCACAGCAACACAAAATTATAAGAATTCATTATAGCCCACATCTGTGACTGGACTCTACAGGAAGCATAGAGGCCCCCACCCTTACCAAGTTCTATACATGGATCATCTCCCTACAGGATGGGCGGAGGCCTCTTGCTGCTGCGATGTGGGTCAAGTTCTCCTTCTGCCCAGTGTGGCCCTTCCCTCTCCCATGGGTGTTGGTCCCAAGAGTATTCCTTGCAATGCAAATCCTGGGGAGCCTGACCTGTGAACACAGCATCGCACCATTATTACTGACGTGCAGACTCCAAGCAACTGCTGTGAGCACAGCCTCGCCCTTCATGCAGCTGCAGTTGTGCGGTTCATGCAGGCTGCACGGGGATGTCTGGCCGAGTAAATCAAATGAGAAGCTGACATCCATGTGCACAGCACTAAGCTATTGGCCCTGCATGGGCTTACTTTTTTCCTAATTTACACAAAGTTTCTGTATGGACACTTGCAGTGCTTGCTGTAGGCATTTTGTTCTCAACAAAGTGTCCCCAGTGATGAGACAGACAGGAAAAACAAAATGGCTGGGATGAAATTGCAACATCCTCTGGAAAATTAAGGACAGGTTGTCCCTTCTTATAGACTCTAAGAAGATGGCGTTGAGAGTGAGAACAGACCTCCTCAATGAGCCTGAAGGTGTTGTAAGTGTGCCCATCACCAAGATAGCGTGCATTGTACCTGTTAGGTATGAATTTATCTGTCCCCCCACCCCCCACCTGCTTGGTTTCTGCTAAGTTTTACTACCATATGTGCACATGGGTGTTGATCGATTAGTTCCAGTTTAATAGTGAGTGCATGTGCTATTTATTTTCCATTTTTGGGATATTTAGCGTATTTGTTATTGCATCTTAGCTGGTCTTACTCATTGCAGTGTGGCCAGTTAGAGGGTAACTTTTAGTAAGGATGGGATTTGCATCTAATTCTAAATACAGTCGTCTTGCTCAAGAGATTGCTTATTTCCCCATTGAAATTTAAAAGCTGATTCTGCCTTTCCATGGTCACTGGAGAAGACAGCTAAGAACACTATTAATTCATCTTCAACTGCCTTGTTCTCTGAGGAAATGAACTTGGGGAGAGAAGTGACATTCCCCAGGCCCTGTAGCTCTCCAGTTTCAGGCTATAGGCCAGTTACCCAACTCCCTGTCCAGTGCTCCTACTGCAAAACTCTACCAGGCTTCAGCCCCACTGAAGCCCTCTGGATGGTGGAGAAGTTTCCAGGAAAAGAAGCTGGAGGGGCCAGTGTAGTCCTCCAGCAGACCCAGCTTCCCTTCCCTTGACCGTGCTGGGAGAGCACTGGTGCTGGGTGTGCCTTCTTCCCTCCTTGGCTCTGAGCAAACTGCTGAGCTCCCAGGGCAGGCCTTGCAGAGGCCACAGCATATAGACAGAGCTGCGCCTTTGATGTAGCTCCAGAGAGAGGCCACTGTCCTTGACCAGTGGCTGGGGTTCTATTTTATGTAGACATTTCCCGTCTTTTCTTAAAACATCCCTGTAGGAGATAAAGTATTGTACATTTATAGCTTTGGTTTGCCAGGAACTTCCCACTAGTTCATCCCATAAATCATACCAAGCCTCCCTCCAGCAGCAAGCCATGGCCAGGTCTGCGAGGCCAGGGGCAGCCCACGGCCATTGGGAGACCATGCTTGGGAATATGTGTCTCCTCCTCCTTCCTGCCCTCTGAACTCTGAGTCTCAACATTCCCACAGACAGCCAACTATTACCTCCAGAGATTATTTATATTCATTCTCTCTCTCCCTCTCCCCACACCACCCACCACTCCACCCTGCTTTATCATTCTAAATTTACATTAAAGGCAAGCTCTTTCTATTCTCTGGTTCAGAAGCCTCAAGCCTGGATCATGCCTCAACTCAAAGCATAGCACTTGACCTTTATAGATGAAAGCCTGTCATCTTACTTAGCATGAGTCTTGGACAGATGTTTCCTCCACATCTAGCTGGGTGTCCCTGCCTGCCTTGCAGAGAGATGGGCGTTCTGGGGCCCAGGGCAGGTGGGAGGACAGGAAGGCAGCCCTGTCTTCTCTTTCTACTTTCTCTTCTTCTGCCAGCACTAGGCTCCCTTGGAGGTTGGCTGTGGTCTTATCTACAAGCAAGTTCAACCAACACAATCTATTTCTCGGATTCCAAAATATTTTCTTCTTTGGATGCTCTTCTGGCCTCTCTTCTCCAGGTGTTTTTTGTCTGTGCTGTTCCTCCGCTAGTTCGAAGCCTCACTTTCTTCCCTATGTTCTCCCTCCTTCTGCCCTTCTCTTTCCTTCCTTCCAATCTCTCCAGATCACAGGACAACAGAAACGGCAGAATGTTATTACACGTTGAGCATGCCCAATCCAAAAATCTGAAATCGAAATGCTCCAAAATTCAAAACATGTTGAGTGCTGACATGGCACTGCAAGTGGAAAATTCCATACGTAAGTACTATAATGCAAACTTTGTTTCATGCACAAAATAATAAAAAATATTTATAACATTACTTTCAGACCATGTGTATAAGATGTATACAAAGGTATCCCTAAGATGTCTCATTATGTAATATTTGGGAATATAAAAAAGAAATCCAAAATTGAAAGCACTCTGGTCCCAAGCATTTCAGATAAGGGATAGTCAACCTGTGTCAGATGTACTTTGAAGGTCTAGCCAGGCACTCCTAGTCACAGGAGAAGAATCTGAGGTCCAGAGGGGTGAAGTGTCTCACCTACTGTTTTCCAGGTAGTAGGTGCCAAAGCTACAGATAAAATCGACAACTACTTATTCCCTAACCAGTGCTCTTTCCATGGCAGCACATGCTTCTCTTTTCCCTTTGCTTCATCCCTAACCATTGCTTTGTGCTCAAACTTCTGTCTTTGCCCTTTTCAGCTGCTATTTCTATGCCGACCCTTGTGGCCCCTGAATGGGAGGGAATGGGAGAAATCCAAGGACACGAGTCTTGATTACTAGGATGGTCAAGTTCAGAACTTAGTTCCAAAGCCAAGTTCCATTTCTCTCATGAGATACGGCAGGCGTGGGCCGTGGGCTGCCTTCAACATCTGGGAAGGTGCACAGTGATGCGAGAGTCTTATCTGCCTGATGCTTGAATGGAGGGAATGTTGAGAAACATTCTCTGGATAAAGGAGAAAACAGACATTTTGTTCCCTTTTGAGATACTCAAGGAACACTTGACTGGAACCCCTTTCTCTTGGAAAAGGTAGGCAGTTGGGTGGAGATAGCAAACCAGAGATTTCCGAGTAAACAGAGGACTTGTGATTCATTTTCTTTCTGGGAATGACACAGGTCTGGTCTCTCCCTCTTTCTTCTCAAGGAACAACATCCAAGTTCTTTGTACCATTGTGCAGTAAGATTTGTGCTTCATAGGAGGGTGGGAGAGAGAGAGAGAGGGGAGAGAGACTGGGATCTTACTGCTCTAGGGCACAGGAGAGGGTAAAGGGTTCAGTTTTAGTGGCCGTGCGGGCAGGGCAGGAATAATTTCCCAGCATGGTTTTGTGATTTCTTGTGTCTTTGTTTTGTCAGCTTCTGTCCTAACCCACAGTAGGTTTTTTCCCTCCAGTCACTAAACGCCCTGGTCCCTAGGGAGCAGGATCCCAACAAGCCCTTTGGAGATCACTATCTCCTGGGAATGTGGCAAGCTTTTAAGTCCTGCATTTTAGAGCAATTCCAGCAAGCAAGCAAGTTCTCTAAAAGATAAGGTAATTTCATCATCGTGTAGGGACCCAATCTAGTCAACACAAGAGCCTGCACCAGATGACAAGAGAAACATGGCTTTTGAGCCACACTGACCTTCATCTAAAGCCCTGATTTCTTTCTTACAATCACTCACTATCTCTGTGGTCTTGAACAAGTTACAAGGCTCAGTTTCCTCATCTGTGAGATGGGGCTGATAATACCGACCTCACAGGTTGTTGAGAACAACATGTGGGTGATGAACACTTGGCATTATGTGTGGCCCCTGCAGGTGCCCAGGAAATTTCCACTGCCTGAATGTTCCCAATTCCATTTCAGCTCTTCTACTTCAAAAAAACAAAACAAAAAAAACCCATGAATTATCCAGAATCCAACAAACTTAAACCCTCTGGTAGCTTTGTTTTTCGCTTGACTTTTAGGAGAGTGATAAGTAAAAAGCAAACCAGATAACCTTTAAGGAGCATCCTAGAGTCACAGAGTTTGAGTAGGGGCTTGAGGTGCCTGGGTCTGCTCTGGGCAAGCCTGTTCCGAAGTGTGGGTCCTGGTGGTCTCTCCTCTCCTTCCCAGCTCTGTGATTCGCTCACTCTAATTTCTGGACAGTAAGTGACTCAGAGTTACCCTGCAAGCTACTTAGGCAGCCAAAAAAAAAAAAAAAAAAAAAAAAGGTTTGGTGGAATTTGATCTACTGTCCTGATCAAAACTGCAAAGTAGAATCAGGCATTTTAGAAAAGATTTATAAGTAGTTAACCCCAGTTAGGCATCCTAGATAGAGGACCCTGAGCAAAGTTTTAGGATTACTATTTACAGGTGGAATTTTCTGGGTGACTAGGCTATTCTGTGTTAATTTGATGTAATCCCTGTGCTCTAGGGAGTTTACAAGTAATAAAGATGGTAAAATCCAAGCCCCTCAATGGCTTTCCATTCTCCCCCAATCCTTAACACAGTCCACAAGGCATTTGTCCTCTGGCTTCTGCCGTATGTCACCTGCTTCCCTCTCTGCTCCAGCCCTGCTGGCTTCATTTGATTTCCTCAAGTCCTGCTCCCCTTTCTCTCCCCGAGCCTGGCATGCCCTTCTCTGATTTCCCCAGCATCTCTTATTCACGCCTCAGATTTCAGCTCTGATGTTCCTTTCTCCAGAAAGTTTTCCCCAGTCCTCAGACCCCTCAACTTCCTCTGTTATAGGCTCTTGTTGCCAACTGTAGCTTTAGCTCTTGCACAATTAACCAGATCACTCATCTGTAACCATTTATTTAAAGTCTGTCTGCCCTTCCTCAACTTCACCTCTGTGAGGGTAGTCCCGGTCTTAGTCATCCTGGTAACCCCAGTAGACAATAAAGTGCTTTGCCATTGCAGGTACTTAGTGGACATTTATTGCATGAATGTATGAATATGAAAGTTGCATTTCACTGCAAGAGCCAAGCTGTCCTGTTAGACCACAATATCAGGCACCAGGCAATGCCTGAGGTGTTGTCTGCCCAGTGGGCTGGATGATGCACGCCGAGAGTTCAAAGATGCGGTGGCCACTGTAACTCAGGAAGGCTTCTTGGCTGCAGATCATAAGCAAGTGTGGGCCCCTTCGTTCCTCCCATGCTCCAATTCATCAGGGTTTCAATCTGCAGACAGCTCTGCCTACATTCTTAGCATGTTTTATGGGCCAGAATATCAGCATGAGTCAGCACTGCCCCTGTCCTGCTAAGTTTATCCAACACCAGTTGCTGTGGTATACTGGCTGGAATTTGTTGACCTCTTATCATGGATAGGTCATAGTCCATGTTCCTGCAGCTGTTTTCTAGTATATTCTTAGGGTCATACTTTCAGGTGTTAATCCTCTTACTAATTTACAGTGGGTAGCTAGCAGTTGGCATCCCATCTGAGCAACCTCATCCTTCTGGAATAATCCGTAATGCCCAAGGGATCCCCCCCTTCAATACTTTCCATCTCACTGTGGCTACCTCACATTGGGGCAGGCATCAGGCGGTGAGCTGGGGCATTGCTGCCTGCAGTGGGCAGGACAGGGACAGATAGGGGTCAGGAAAATACTGGTGGAAGAGCAGATATGACCCCTGTCTGCAAAAAAGACAATCTAAAATAGGAGGAAGAACATCTGAGAGATTCCAGAAGATCTTGCCATCATTATATGCTAACAGTGCATTTTAGTGCTAAAGATTTCACCATGAATATGAGTAATAAATCCTTGTGTTGCTAATTACTCTTTCTTAGCTTTATGAAAACTGGCATGGTTCTGTATATTCCTTTCTTCTTTCTAAAATAGAAATGTAGTTGACATAGACTGAATTAGGCATGTTTAAAGTTACAAACTGATAAGTTTTGGCACATGTATGCACCCATGAAACCGTCACTACAAACAGAATGATCAACACTTCCTTTACCCACCCTCAGGGACCTTTACCCAAGTGTCCTTGTCTGCCTTCATAATCCCATCCCTCTTGCTCCCATGGCCACTCTTCCCTCAGGCAGCCACTGAGCCGCTTTCTGTCACTGTAGATAAGTTTGCATTTTCTAGAATTTTATATAAATGGAGTCTTACAGTATGCACTTGTTCTCTGGCTTCTTACACACAGCATTTTCTTTTTGAGATTCATTCATGGTACAGTGTATATCAATAGTTGACTCCTTTTTATGGCTCAGTAGTAGTCCATTATGTGGCTAGAATGTGATTTGTTTAGTCATCTGCAGTTGGACATTTGGATTGTTTCCAGTTTTGGCTGCTGGGAATAAAGCTGCTAGGAACATTTGTGTATGAATATATGGATATGTGCTTTGACTTATTTCTGTTAAATATCTAAAAGTGGAATGGCTGGATCATATGTTTAATTTCTTAAGAAACTGCCAATCTGCTTTCCAAAGTGATTGTGCCATTTACATTTCCACGAGCAGAGTATGAGGATCCCAGTTGTGCTAAATCCTCGCCAACACTTCACATGGTCCGTCTTCAACGTTAACCAGTCCAGTGGACGCGCAGGAGTATCTCACTGTGGCTTAAATTTGCGTATTCTAGTGAGTATTGATGTGGAGCATCTTCTCATGCACCTGTTGACCATTCGTTTATCTTCTTTGGTGAAATGTGTTTCACAGTTTTTGCCTGTTCAAAATTTTTATTTGCCTTCTCATTGAGTTTTTAGAGCTCCTTATATAGACTATATACAACTCCTTAATCAGATATGTGATTTGAAGATATTTTCTCTCAGACCAGGGCTTGTTTTCACCTTCTCTTAACAGTGTCTTTCAAAGCGTGGAAGTTTTTAATTTTGATAAAGCCTGACTTATCAATGTTTTCTTTTATGGGTCATTCTTTTGGTGTTGTATCTAAGAAATCTTTGTATAACCCAAGGCCACACAGGTTTTTTTGGTATATTTTCTTCTGAGAGTTTTATCATTTTACCTTTAGATCTGTGATTCTTTTTAAGCTAATTTTTGTATGTGGTATAAGATATGAATAAAAGTTTTATTTTTATTTTATTTTTTTGCATGTGGATATCCATATGCTTCAACACCATTTATTGAAAGATTTTATTTTTCCTACCAAATTGCCTTTGCACTTTGTCAAAAATCATTTGTTGTTCTATCAGTTTTTGCTTCATGTATAATATTTTTAAACTCTTTTATTAGGGACTTAACTTTTTAGAATTATTATAGCCTCTAAATTAATTGATCCTTCTTTTATCGTTATGAAATGATATTCTTTGTCCCTGGTCATACTCTTTGCCCTGAAATATACTTTTTCTTAGATGTTAAAATAACCACTTCAGCATTATTATAACTAATATTAGCATGGCATAACTCTTCCCAGTTTTACTTTTAATCTATTTGTGTCTTTATACGTAATCTGTTTCTTATTGGCAGCAAATAATTTGGTCTTGATTTTATATCCAATCTGATAATATTTGGCTTTAATTGGGGTGTTTCAACCATTTACATTTAATGTGATAATTGTGATGGTTAGATTAAGTATAATATTACCATTTTTTTTCTTTTTGTCCATTTTTTCCCTCTTTTTCAGTCTTCTTTTGGGGTTAATAACTTATTTATGATTCTATTTTACCTTTTTTCTTGGTTTATAGATATTAGTCTTTGTTCTTTTATTTTGGTGGTTACTGTATGGCTTATAATATACATCTTTAATTTATCACAATCTACCATTAAATAACATATTAATAATTCCCATTCACTTATAGTGGTAGTTGTCAAGAATGGACAATTTTGCCTTCCAGAGGACATTTGGTAATGTCTGCAGAAATTTTTGTTTGCCACATCTTAGGTGGTGTTATTGGCATCTATTAGAGGCAGAGGTCAGGCATGGTTCTAAACACCCTATAAACCACAGGAGAGCTTCTACAGAACAGTCTTCTACCTTAAATGTCTGTAAGATTGAGGTTGACAAATCCTGCTTCAGTGTAAAACCTTTATAATAGTATATTCAATTTTTCCTTCCTGTTTTTTGCTATTGTTTTCATATACTTTTATACATATTATAAGCCATATGCTATATTTTTATTATTTTTATTTAAACCATTATCTTTTATGTATAGTTAAGTAGTAAGAAAAAATTGTGTATATTTATTCATGTAGTTACCATTTTTGATGCTTTTTGTTTCTTTGTATAGATCCGTATTTCCATCTGGTATACTTTTCCTGTTGCTTGGAGATCTTCCTTTCATATTTTGTGTAGTGCGGGTCTGCTTGTGTTGAATTATTTTAGCATTTGAATTTTCAAAAACTATCCTTATTTTGCTTTTGTTTTTGAAAGATATTTTTACTAGATATAGAATTTTAGGTTTATTTTTCTTTTAATACTTTAAAAATGTTGTCCTACTCACTTGCATTGTTCTGGTAACAAATCTGTTGTCATCCTTTATTCTCCTGTACATAGCGTCTTTTTTCTCTGTCTGCTTTTAACACATTGACTGCCATGTGAGTTGTATTTAACTCAGCCTAGTTACGAGCCTGGGGTCTTGGGAAGCAAAACCCTGCAGTTGGTTCATGAACATCTCACTTGTCGATTTTCTTATTGTTAACAATTAATATTGACAATTTAATTCTAAAAATGTGGATTGCCTTGCACATAACTCATGCACAGAAAACAATAAAAAATAACAAATCAAAAAGAATCATTTTGTTTTAATAAAACACCGTGGCCCCATGGGAAAAAAAATTTTTTTCTAGTGTGGCAGTTGATGTGTTAAAGATTTTCTTCTTTATTACTTGTTTTGAGCAACTTGATTATGGGGGCCTTGGTATAGTTTTCTTTATGTTTCTTGTGCTTGGTGTTGGTTGAAATTTTTGGCTATGTGGGTTTATATTTTTCATCAAATTTGTGACAATTTTGACTATTATTTTTTCAGATATTTTTCTGTCTTCCTTCTCTCCTTTGGACACTCCCATTACTCATATATTAGGCCACTTAAATTTATCCCACAGCACACTGATGCTCTTTTCATTTTTTAAAAATTATTTTTTGTCTATGTTTCATTTTAAATGGCTTTTACCAGTATGCCTTCAAGTTTATTAATAGTATCTTTTGTAATATCTAATCTCCTATTTATTCCATCTAGTACATTGTTTTCATCTCAGACATTGTGCTTTTGATGTTTACAAGTTTTACTTTCGTCTGTTTGTCATCCAGGTCTCCAATTAAGTTTTGAGCATATGGAATAAAATTATAATCACTCTTTTCGTAATCTACTCTGCTAACTCTAACATCTGTGTCAGTTCAGGTTGGTGTCAATTGATTGATATTTTGCCCTCACTATGAGCCATATTTTTCTGTTTCTTTGCATTCATGTGCTCTTTGATCGGATGCTGGAGATTTTGAATTTTTTTCTTGTTGGGTACTGTGTATTTTTATAATCTTATAAATATTCTTGAATGCTATACTATTGCATCATTAAATTATGTGTAAACAGCTTGATACTTTTGAGTTCTTCTTTTAAGATTTGTTAGAATAAGATTAGCGTCTATTCTAGGGCTGATTATGCCTCACCACTGAGGTAAGACTCTTCTAGTACTCTACCCCTCAATGCCTCGTGAGTTATGAGGTTTCCAGTCTGGCTGATGGGAGCAGGTGGTGTTCTCAGCACTGTGTAAATTTCAGACACTGTTCTTTCTAATTCTTTCAGGTGATCCTTTAACTGACTTTGATTAGCTTTCTCACACACATGCAATGATTATTACTCTGCAGGATACTTGAAGGGGACCCTCTGGTGATCTCCTGGATTGTCTCCCTGTGCAGATCTCTCTCCTCTGGAACTCTAATCTAGAAACGCTAGCCACCTTGGTCTATCTGGACTCTCAGCTCCACCCCCCAACTCAGAAAATCTGCTGGGCTCTGCCTGTGTGTACCCTGTGCCAAGGCCCACAGACCCTAAAGCAGCAGCTGGGGTAATCATAGGGGTCACCTCATCTGTTTCCACCTCTCAGGGATCACTAGTCTTTTTTGTCTGATGCCCAGTGTCCTGAAAACTGTTGTTTCATATATTTTGTCTGTATTTTTTGGTTATTTCAGATCAGACAGTAAATCCTTTACTTGTCACTTCATCTTGGCCAGAACAGAAATTTCACTATTCTCTATCTTGGCTGGGCTGGTTTTTCATGTCTGCGTACATTTGTCACAACTCATAGAACAGCACATTAAAAGAGGGTGAAGTTTACTGTATGAAATTTATATCGTAAAAAAAAAAATTAAAACCTTCATGTCATAGTGGAAATCTGAGAGGTTATAGAACTAAGAATCCCAGGGGTCACTCATCCACAAACCAACTACGGGAGTTGAAGCAAGTCACTTGATCGACACTAGACTGTGGTTTCCTCATCTTTTAAGTGTGGTTTCTGATGCTTTGCTACTTTGTAGGAGTACAGGGGGAATTATGTTAGATAACGCATGCACACGGCTTTGTTAAATTGCTTTTTCATGCATTACCCATCTGGCTTTGCTTTCATAATTTTTTGTGTTTCATCTGTCTTTTTTGTTAGACTAATATCCATGAGGCCAGAGATCTTACAGGTTTGTTTACCTCTGTATCTTCACATATCATAAACAAATGAATATTTGAGTATTGAAAGTTAAGTATTATAAATATGCGCATATACCTTTATCTTACAGACAGATTTTTGCACTCTTTATTAAGACATAAAAAAATCAAAGTCCCTCTTTACAAAGTCATATAGCTTATGAAACTCAGTGTGGATGGCTTAGATTGGTGAATTAGGGCTTAACATTTTTCGCTTTCCTGTTTTACAGGTTAATCTTTTCCTCTACATGGGGGAACAAAGCTTTAGAATTCCCTTCCTGGGGACAAAGGAGTATTTTTTGCATGCTGATTTATTATTATTATCTTAGGCTTTTTTATTTTGAAATAATTTCAGATTTACAGAAGATGGGCAAAGATAGCACAGAGAGTTCCTATGTGCTCCTCACTCAGCTTCCCAGTGTTAGCATTGTACATAACCGTGGTACAGTCATCAAAACTAAGAAATTAACATTGGCATAACAGTATTAACTACAGACTTATTTGAATTTCATCAGTTTTTTTTAACTAATGTCCTTTATCTTTTCCATGATCCAATCCAGGATACCACATTGCATTTAGTCGTCACGTCTCTTTAGTCTGTTCTAATCTGTGACAGTTTCTTAGTCTTTCTTTGCTTTTCATGACTTTGACATTTTGAAGAGTACTAGTCAGGTATCATGGTAAAATGTCCCTCAGGTTGGGTTTGTCTGGTGTTTTCTCATGATTAGGGGCTCTGGGTTTTGGGGGGAAATGCCACAGAGATGAAGTGCCCCTTTCATCACATCACATTAGCATCCACGTGATATCAACATGATTATCACTGGTGACGTTAATCTTGATCACTTGGTGAAGGGAGTGTCTGCCAGGTTGCTATTTTTCTCTTACCATGGCCCATTTGTTAAAATAAATCATTAAGTCCAATGGACTCTCAAGGGAAAGGGAATTAATTTCCGCCTCCTACAGAGAGGAGTATCAAAGAATTGTGCACACATACTAAACCACCACAATTAAGAAATATTTTGGGCAATAGCTTGAGGCTGTGTAAATATCCTGGTTCTCCTTAAAGTTTTCCCACTCATTTTGCCATTCATCTGTGGATCTTGCCTGCAGCAACCATGAATGGGGTGTTCTAATGGCAATTTTCTATTTCTCTGATTTCATCTACATTTGATATTTGGAATTTTTCTCTTAGAAAGATGTGTCCCCTCTCCTTCATTTATTTATCCAGCAATTGACTTATATAAGTATGAAGTTATAGATATTTATCTTATTCTTTGTGTTTTAATCCAATGCTATGATTAACTATTTTGTTAGAGTTTTGGCTATTGAGAGCTTCTCCATGTTGACTCCTGTGTCTTTTTGACATGCCCTCTACTGGTTGGTTTTTGAGTGCATTGTACAACAGTCTGGACAGAACCCACACTTTCTTTAAGATACCGCAGACGTTTTATACACCAGACAATATGACTCACCCACTCAGTATTTCATACATCTCTAAAATAGATTGCCATGGGAGACTGAGCCTTGAAAAAGAATGATGCTCAGGAAATGATTTGACTGCCCAAACTTTACCTATATACATAAGTGAACATAGACTCCATTTTCTCTGCTTACTACGACTTTTGCTCCAAATTCCCAAGGCCAACTCCTGTGCTCCTATCTCAACAACTTGCACGGGTTAGATATAATCCTGTCTCTATTGTGTGTTGATACACAGCTCTGAAGATAACAGGTCTTCATAGTGCTTTGGGGTAAGTGTGGATGGAAGTAGAATTTGAAGGCAAGGGATAAAGAAAGAGGGTCTATCCTGCCCAGCACAGTGAACCAACTGCTCTATCATATACACATGCAATTGAAAATAGTGGCTATAGAGTTTATTGATTAAATCAACATTCTCAGTGTTTTTCGAGAGAAGAGATAAAATCAGGCAGAAAAAAAAAATTTAAAAAGGGGTGATTCAACCTGATGTATAAAGTCTCTTACCATTCGAAACCGCTCTATCTCACTCTCCAGAGCAAGAGTTTTCCTGGCTGGGCTTTCTCTGAGTTCTCCGAGATAACCAGCTCCTGAACACACCTCTCTACCTGCCCCTTCTGGATCCTGGGAAACTTATGAGAAAATGAAAACTGCAATCCACTATGTGGTGGCCTTGCCTACTTGAACTCATATAACTACTTGAGCTGAGATTCTTCATTGTGTTGCTCGACTCTTTCACTAGCCTGTTTGAATTGAATAAGGCTTTTGGCTTCGCCTAGACCTCATTGGATGTGCTTAGTGGTTGTACGTTTATGGAGCAGGAAGGGAACAACCAGGGCAATCTGGGCTTCTGAATGATCCCATTCATTCCACAGAGGCATTAGCTGCTGCCTCAGAGCCTTCCCACAGCCGTTCCCATTTCCTCCTGGTTCTCCACTGGTTCTGGGACTTCAGCCTTCCTTCCCCCTGCCATGTGGGTTATTTCCAGTCCAAGTTTATTTAGGCACAGTCTCTTTCTTTATATACATGTGTATATTGGGTTTTTCAATGCATCCAGCATCCTCTCCTCACCAGCTGTCTTTTTCTACAAATGACACAGTTTGGACTCAAACAGAAATGAAATCGGGCCTCTTCCGCTCCTGGGGCAGCCACCTACCTTGCCTCCAGAGCTCTCCTGCTCCATCCTGTTGATCTTGGGTAAACTGTGGAACTGGATATGGTGGAACAGAATTTCAGAGTCATTTACCTGAGCAGTTTGTATCCTTTGGACCTCTCCCAGCCAGCCTGTTGAATCTCAAGTAAAGTCCAAATGCTTTTTTTCTGACCTTCTGTGGCTCATTAATTTCAACTTATGCATGAACTATGTGTCCATATTTCTTGGTTTGCTTTGACTCATACCAAAGGAGTAGTTACAGCTGATGAGTGACCCATTAAAGCAACCATTATGAGTGTTGACAAATACTTATACACTTTATAAATGTATGCACACATTTGTTTAAACTTTTTTTGGCATTGACAAAACAGGGAAGCATGTATCATGCACAGATAATCCTATGTCATTTGCTTGCTTATTCCAAAGCCATTTCTTGGCAACTAGCATCTTTAGAAAGCCAATATTGTGGCCATAACTCATTTATGAATTCAACCACTCAATAAACATTGACTGATCACCAGTCATGGGCCAGTCTTTATTCCAAGTTCCAAGATGGCAGCAGTGAGCAAGATAGGCAAAATCCCTGCCTTTAAGAATTCTCATGCTAGTATATTCATGGAAAGTATAAAGGAATAAAGGCAGAACAATGCTAACATTTGTGTTAAGCACTTTGTGTAAGGTAATAAACTTACTAAATTTTCACAATCATCCTATGAGGTTCTATTGGTCCTATTATGCACCCTTACCAAGACCCTCTAGTCTCCTGCAGTCTCTTTCTCACTATCTTTATCCGTAACAAAGCTCACATGGAAGAGGCAGACACGCAGTCAATTATCATGCAGAGAAATGCGTGCTAAATAGAGATATGGCCAAAATGCTAAGGGCTGAAAAAGAGACAGTGTTCACCGTCCAGGCAGGTAATTAGCTGTGAAGCTTGTTTAAAGTGTTGATTCTTGGGACCCAGCCTTAGAGATTCTGATTCAGTAGGTCCAGGCTGGGAACCAAGGGTCTGCATTTTAACAAATGCTCCAAGCTGTTCTAATGGAGGAGCATCTTCAGACCACTTTGACAAACAGTGCTCTGGAGTCCAGTGCAGTCAAATTTATTTCTTACTGATATTCTAGTGTATGAAATATCATTGTCAGATAGATTTATTTATCCTGATTGTTTTCAAGGTTATTGCCATCATTTGATATCTTATTGTGAATTATATTATTAACTGCACTGATCCATAAAACTCAAGGTGAAGGTCATGGACAGTGGGGGAGAGAAAGACTTCGTCTCCAGGGCTGGGCTGAGAGATCAAGTGTCAGGCTCCGCTCGAGACTCTCTTAAGCCTCTGCTTTATGGCTGTCATGGCTGCATCCAAAGAGGTGAAGCAGATGGAGACTAGCTCAGGGCTTCCTGCCTAGGTCATTTTTTCTGAGACCCACCTCGTGCACCATGCCCTCTGTGCTCTGTTCTGAACTGTTTCTTTCTTCTCCGATTAGATACCTCCCAGAATTCTGTCTCCCTAGAGTCTTCTCGGACTTCCAGACATAACTTCACCTCTTCATGTCATCTCAGGAAATTCTCAAGCCTTTTGGGCATATACTATGTGCTGAGGATGCTATTGATTACAGGTATGGCTCTTAGTCCACAAACTCCAGTCTGCAAAACATACTGCATTTATTTTCCATAAATCAGCATAAATACAGCTCTGATTCCTTATCCCTTCAGGTTGTTGGTAAATTCAAGCTGACATCTGGGTGTTCCCTGGACTTCAGGGTCCCAGGGTCTTATAAACACCAGGATTTTGGGGAGGGCCTTCTGCTCATGGAAAATGATCTATACTGGTTAGAGACCTGGTCATCCCTTCACGTGATTGCTTCCAGTCCAATGTCTCTGATTATTTGTGCCACACTAAGAACATGTGGACTTTTGAGGAGGACAGGAACCCATTGCACATGCGCTAAGTCCCCTGGGTGGGAACACATAGCTATCCTCTCTGAGAAGTCTTCACAGTCCCCCCAAGCAGTGCTGCCAAGAAGCGGGGCCCTTACTCATTGTGGAAGCTAAACAATCTATTTGAATAGCTTAGGCTTTGTTTGAAGGTAAGCTGAAACTGAAAGCCAACTGCTTTTGTCTTTTGCATAAGTCACTGAGGGGAGAAATGTTAAGGACTTGTGTATTTCTTGCAGTTAAAGAAGACAGAAAATGGTTTTTTTTTTCTTGTACTGCTTTCTCAGAAAAAAATGTAAGTGACATTGAAAACTTACTAGATAGCAGGACTTGAACTATGCTATCCTATTTAATCCTCTAACACATTTAGAGGAAGATAACAACCTCCAGATTTTACAATTATAGGTAAAGAAACAGAGAGTGAGAGAGGATAAAGAATTTGTCTAAAATAAAAAGAAATAAACACAGAAAAATGAGGTTACTTGCCAATGTTGGGAGTCAACACGGGTCTCTTGACTGTGAAACCAGGATTTGTTTCTTTTCAACATGATGGGTCTGTCTGTCATTGCTACAAATGTGACGAAAAAGATTATTTCTCTAAAACCCCCTTTCTTTAGCAAGCAGCGCACATTTAGGTTGCTAACTTATTTGTCCTTTTACGATGATAACTGTAAAAGATCTTTAATATTTGGAAATTCAAATTTTAGCACAAGTTTAAGTCTTTTCATTTAAGAGTCTCTTTTGTTATTGGTTATGCGTATAATTAGTATAAAAGAAATCAACTTTTGGATTCTAGATTGCTGCATCCATTGAGTAGTTAAGAGGTCCAAACCCCTCATATCCTTGTCTCTTCTTCCTAAAGGGAAATGTGTAACATATTATTTAAAAAAGAGAAAATTTATCTTCATGTGCAAAATGACCCTTATGTTTTGATGGAAGTCTTCCAGTATTCAAAGTCCCTTTGGGAGAGTTAGGTCATTTTCCAATCTATGCTCATTCCTCAAAGTGGCCTATGGCTAAATCAACCTGACTGATGCATGGCCTCATTCAACTTCAAATTTTCCAGAGGAATAAATACTTCAACTTTTCTTCTTCTGTTACCTCCTAATCTTTTACCTCAAGCATGCTTTTCTACCCGTGCTGTTTTCATCTTGCCTGCTGTGACTTCAGCAGTTTTTCCTCTTGTTACATCTTCAGAAAAGATAGAGAACAGCTGGCCTCCTCTCTGCATCTAATTACCCTTCTGAGATTTGAATGCTGTTACTCACTTCCTTACCTTTAGTGAAAGAAACTTTTGCTGGACATTTTGGAGGACTTACCAGATGCAGCTTTTAATAAAATATCCATAAGCTGGAGTACAGCCACCAGATAGGAGATGACCTTTCTTGGAACCAAACATCATCAAGACCATAAATTCAAAGGCATAACCCATCTGGAGGGGTGCGTGCTGATGGGACAGCCACTGTTTATGTTTTTAACAAGGCAGTGTTTTACTGCAATAAATGTAGTCAGAACCATTAGTCAATGGCAAGACATCGGCACTATTTATGTTTACTCTCAAATAATTAACTTAAACTCAAAGGGAAATGAATTTGGATATGAAGAAATTACAGGGAAGAGAGCAAAAGAAAATGTAGGAGTGTTTGCAGTGTGTATTCTTGTTCCAATAACTTTCAAATTCAATCACCTCACAATGATTTATTGAGTGCACACTATGTCCCAGGCACTGTCCTAGGCACTGAGGCTACAGTGATGACAAGAAATGTCATCATCGTTATCATATCCTTAAACATCAAATTCTCTCAAAGAAATCTTATTAGTCACAATCCCTGCTCCTTAAGATCCTTTAGACCAAGATAAACACACTGATACAAATCCACCCAAAGAAAGTAGAAAAAAGTAAAATTACAAAAGAATGGCCGGTAGCACCATCTTTGAAGAAGCTTGAGAAGGACTAATAGACTCTTACAGTTGGGAAGTACGTGAAGAAACTGCCAATGCAGAGGCCCTGAGGTCTTGGTGTATTCGAAGAGAAGCAAGGAGGACAATGTGTCAGAATCACTCTCAGAGAGGGAGAAGGTCAGAGACAAGCGTGGAGGGAGCCAGAGGCCGGCTGCGGAGGCCCTTGCAGACCAAGGTATGACTTCGTTGGAAACCACTCATACGAAGGGGCATGGGATGTTTAGAGTTTCTGAGAAGCCAAACATTTGGAGAAAGAGCACAGACTTTGAAGTCAGGTTCATTTAAGTTTAAATCCAAGACCTGCCACTTACTGTGAATTGGGCAAGTTAAGCAATCTCTCTGAACCTTGACTTCTCCATCAGTAAATTGGGAACAATAAACTTCAGAGAGTTGTTTTGACCACTAAAAAGGCAAAGAAGAAAATCGGATAGTAGTGTAGAGCACAGCAGACCCTAAATAAATGCAGTTGTAACTACTCTCCATTGTTAGGCCACATTCAGAGAGGCTTTCAGCACTCACAGTGTCCCTGCACAGAAGACATTATTGTCTCCAGTTCCTAGTTGTGGAAACTGCACGGGTAAGGATTAATGGCAAGTTGTCGCTAATAACTACATTCATGTGCCACATAATGACGTTTGGTCAATGACAAACCACTTATACCACGGTGGTCCCAGAAGATTATAATACTGTATTCTCACTGTACCTTTTCTATGTTTAGATACATCAACATTTACCACTGTGCTACAATTACCTACAGTATTCAGTACAGGAACATGCTGCATAGGTTTGTAGCCTAGGAGCAATAGGCTATATCACATAGCCTAGGTATACAGTAGGCTATACCACCTTGGTTTGTGTAAGTACATTCTATGATGTTCACACAATGACAAAATCCCCTGATGACATATTTCTCAGAATGTATGCCAGTCATTAAGCAATGCACAACTGTAGTTGAATCTGCATTCAAATCCCCAGGCTGATCTGACTCCTAAATACTCTCTGCCTCATTTGATAATTCTAAGACAGATGTTCTCAGGAGTCAGTAGACCTCAACCCTAAAAGCAATTTGAAGGTGGACAAGTCAGAATGGAGACAAAAATTGAAAACCTGAATCTTGCATGGATATTAGGTCATGTTTCCCAGAACAGTGTCAGGAGAGGTAATGACAGGGTGAAGTGGGAGGGGAGAGATGGAATTCACTGGGATACTTAATGGGAGGACACAAGGCCATATATCTTGGTTGCCTTAGACATTCTAATGCCTAAAGCAGGAGGAGACCAGACAGGCTGGCATCTTGGCTTCAGCATATTCTGCTGTAGTTCTAAGAAAACAAGTATGTAGCTTATCTAGAAAGATCAGTCAGGTATGAATTCTGGCACCTGCTTCCCAGTACTTGCTCAAAATCCATGAACTCTCAACTTGCATGTTCTCAGCCCCATGAAAATCCCCAGCTGCCTGCATGTCTGTGTCTTATCCCTCTGCAGGTGAGATACCGGAAAGGAGAGCTACAGGGCTAGCTTCTGGTAACCAGGGAGTTACCAGATATAGGAAGGGGAAGCAATAATGTATGGGTTTTGTGAAAGCAGTTTTGATGTTCAGGCCAGGCTCCTTCCAGGACACCTCCTAACCAGAGGAAGCAATCTTGGGGCTAAGTCAGGCAAAGTCCTATGGGAGGGAGCTCAGGAAGGACCATATATGGTAACTCTCTGTTACCCAGAAATCCATATGATTGGCTTGTATGATGCTATAAAAAGCATGGTGTCTGCCCAGTGTTAAGAGGCTTGGTGATCTGTTTTGGGGTTGGGGATGCTACCAGAGGGTTAATAGCAGGATAGTGCCAAATTTGGAGGCAAGACTAAGCAGCATGGCAGGCAGGGGCACAGGGCTCCTATAAACAGCAGAGCTGTTGTGACACCCAGATGAGCCCATGGAAGCAAAGAGCCTAGCACAGGCCTGGCCACATAAAAGTGCTCAATAAATGGAAAGAGGAAGGGATGCATAAATTCTTCAGACAGCAGCACATTAATTTGAGCTTAGAGTGACCTCAGGCTGTTGTATTCCTTTCTGCCCTATTCATACCTCTTAGAAAAGTTTAATAGAAAAGTTTAATGAGCCCAGTTTACCATTTAGGGCACCCAGAAATGACTCATTAAAGGTCTCTTTGGGGTAGGCTGGCTCTGCTCAAGGGAAGTGAAGAAAGAGTGGAAGGTGGTATTAATGATAACCATGTGATTTCATGATGCTATTCTTCAATGTGTTATTGCTTGAATACCTAGAATGTAGTAAGCACATTACATCTGATCACATGTAACCCCTAATATTTAATGGTGTCCTCACATTGAACAAATGAGAAAACTGAGTCTCACACAGGTCATGCCACCTCTCCATGGTAGGGGCAGACTTGGAACTCTGACCCCAGCCCATCTGATTCAGAAGCCCAGGCGAGGATGGCGCAGCAAGGGAGAAAGGTGTGGAGGGGCTGGGAGGTAGGTGGGGCATGGCAGGTGCTTGGTCATCGGTGTAACCTTTGGCATGCAAAGTGCTTTTGCAAAGCAGCCCTAGACATCACCAGGGGAGCCATCGGTAAGGCCTTGTGGGGACCAGGATTACAGGTGACTCCTTTTCCAATCAATACTCTGAAGCCATCTTGAGTGAATTGTTATGTCACTCAGTGAGATTAGGCTGTTTTGGACAGGACAGGAGAGGAAAGCATAAAAAACTCGATGAAAAATTAATAATTTGGGCTCTTTTTCAGAGAGAATGGAGAGGATTAACTGTTTTAGATAATCTAACACTTTTAAAAAAATATGCTTGGGGGCTTGAGTTTTATTTTAACCACAGCATGTTTCACAGGGCTCTCACAGCTGAGGTAGTAGCAGGGAATAACTTAGCAGCCCTAGAACAAAGTTATGCAGTGTGGTGGGGGGAGTTTCTCCATTTCCTTGTTTTCAGTTCCAGAAGAATCAAACCTTCTGTGTAGGCTGCCTGACATAGGCCATGGCCTTGTCGGTGGCTCCTTAATTAACAAAGAGGTTTTTATTTATCCAGTGCAAAGCTTTTCTTACCTCCCTTCCCTATCCGCTAAACCATCCATGCAAATCAGCACGTACCGAGACCTCAAAGAAATCCGACAGTGGACTTAAAAGAATCCATGCAGCCAGCCGAAGGGGAGTTTAATAAGCTTGGTCTCTCCTTTTCTTCTTCTTGGATTCAATTTTTACAAGACTCCCAATGTGTTTGCTGCAGGAAAATGCTGGGGCTCTGGGAGGCCCAAGCGATGGAGGGCAGTCAGGGAGCTGGGGACAGTGCATGGGGAAGGTAATGGGAAGCGTGACCTGGACTGCAGCCAAGGACTGGACAATTCAGAATTTCTGCAGCCTCATGCTCATGGAAAAAACTTGGCAAACCACAGCCTGAATTATGGGCCTATGGCTTTAGCTCCTAGGACTTCAAACTGCACGTTTCCTTCCCCTAAAAGCCTCAAGCTAGCTTTAATCTCTGCCTTTCAGAGTCAAAGGCTGGCCAGGAGGAACTGGACTTTTACCTGTAGGCAGTGGCTCCTCTGAAGAGTGATGAAGGCCTTTGAGGTTGTCAACCCATTGGGAGTAGCTCCTGCTCCTGGCAGACAGCTCTGGAGCTGACAGGAGAACCTATGTGGGAACTGGCAGCCTCCATGCATTCCAGAGAAGGAGGAGGCCCACGCTCTCCAGAGAGATAGTGAGATGGAGGGAGGTACCAGGCTTTCTGTGATATTGGACTCTCAGCTGCATTGCTGAGGAGAAAACCAACTCCAAAGACACCATGAAAATTGCCTTGGTAATCCCCTCTGAAAGTCATTCTCTATCAGAAAAAAAGGAGAAAAGATGAGTGATCATCAAAACAGAAAATGGTTCCCAGGGCCCCTTGGGCCCCTGTGGTTGAGGATTATGTCGAAAAGCCTTCCTTAGGACGCGCAGTTAAGGCACTGAAGTGTAGACGGAGGAGATCAGAGCTTCCTGGCTGTCAGCATGGCGAGACACCAGAATGCCCATCCACTGAGTACCCAGCAGTGGTAGACAGTTAGTGCTCACTTACTGTTCAGGCCTTTGCAGTTGGATGACCCATGCCACTGTTGGGCCAAGGCAGTGAAGGGCCACTGTGCCATGTCCATTTCTCCTTACTCTGCTGGGGCAGCCAGGACAGGCACATGCCGAGATGGAGGGAAAACTGCACCCCTGAATCGGAGGAGGACCCCTATCAAGTCACATTGGATTTTGAGTGAATGAGAATTAAACTTTTGTTGTGCTAAGACACTGAGATTAGGAGTTTGCCCATGCCAACCACTAGAAGTTATGATGAGTAATAGGATGGCGTTGGACTGGTTTTTTCCAGGGACAGTCTGATGGAGGCCTGTCTCTATCTAGTCTTGCAAAGCTCCCACAATGTTTTACAAGGTTCTTTTGTGGGATCCCTGAGTATTTACAAATCCTAGATATTTCTGGATTGTTAATTGGAAAGCACTTCCTTCCTATATGTCCAGACTGCTCTTACTGGTGCCAGTCTAACAGCCTCCATCTGCCCCATCCACAAAACACAGATCTTATTGCATTGACTCATCCTACAAAGGTCCAGTCTTTTGGGGCTTGGATGTGGTGGTACTTGGCCGGCTTCATGGCACTTTTCCCATCTTTGCAAGATGGTGATTCTCTAACATGTTGGAAGGCACCATGCCCAGGAGCTGAGCTAGCTCAGTGATCTCCTTCCAAATTCCCAATAACCCCAGTAGGTTAGAATTCTTTCTCTGCCTTTTCTTACAGATAAAAAAAAAAAAAAAAAACAAAAAACTGCCAGAAAGCCTTCTAGTTGCAAGGCCAAGAACTGCATAGCCTTCTCGGCTCCCTGATTCCACAGCCTCTGAACCTTTTTCACTATACACGGATATTCCAAGATTCCTTCCCAGTTTAGTCACAACGAGATTCTGAGGGTGTTCTCTCTGTGGTCAACGCTGCTCAGTAAGCAGAGACATATCCCTCTGTTCACAGGTCTGCTGGTTAAAATTTATAGGACAGGGGAACACGTTTCCCAAGAAGTCATGAAGTGAATGTTTATTTCTAAGAGACATGGATGTGCATCTCATAGACTCTGGTGGAGAACAAGATTTGAAAGAAAATCTGGCCCCATCTCCAACCTCTGGAACCACAGCACACCTTCCTACTCTGACTGCTCCTCTCCCTCCAGTGGATTTGTTGAGGAGGAGATCAATATCACCATCTCTTTGTACCTTTGTTTTCCATAGTCTTCCCCACATTGGCTGGCTGAGAGATTTTAAGCACATTTTCTTTGATTTAGACTTTAGGAAACAAGGAGATGGAACCATGAATTAATCCATCAAAAGGGTGTTATAAAATAGGTCTGTGGCCCTGGTGTGAAGTTTTCATAATAATAATCACTAGAAGGGGGATGGGAGAAAGGTAGAAATTGAAATTGTCCAAAGTAAAAATGTCTATTCCTCAAGTCACAATTCGAGAGAAAGAAACAGACCCAAGATGCAGGCTAAAGCGTCATCTTGCTGCAGAGCCAAATAAACTGCCAGCTCAGTAAAATGTTGCCTTTGATGCTCTTGCTCTAGGGACTTTCTCTTTAATGGAGGGTAATTAATTATCATCATCCACTCTTACTTAGTTATAATCTTTTACAGGCGCTTGGGCATTCCAAATGCATGTCGTTGCCTAATAGTTAGGCTGGAGGGAAGTGGTTCTTGGGTGGATGAAAATTGCATCCCTGGAGAGCTTTTGCTTTGGGGCACATTCTCCCCAAGACTCCATGACTCACCAGCTGTGTGGGGCTTTGGGAACTGGATGCTCTGGGTAAGGCCTGTGGAATCCTGGAGTCACATATTCAGGAAGGTCGAAAGAAAAAGACAGACTGAGCACAGCCCAGTTTTCCTGAGGGGCAGAGGAACACTATGAGAATTTGGATCGTTATTGAAGACAACCATGAGATGCCACTTCCCTTCTGTCTCTGCTCTACCTTAACAGCATTGGGCAAAGCATATGACTTCCCAGGTTGCAGATCTCCAACCTGAGCTGGACATAAAAAGTGTTTTTGCTCTGGAACTCACTCAGCTGTTCCTGAAGATGACTAAGCTCATCCAACTGAAAGGGACAGAGCTCTTCAAGGACAGGTGCAAAATAAATATCGGCTATTAAAGTTGACTTCATAATGATGACATGTCTTGAACCAGAGTTGCAGCAACTTGCCCCTCTCCCTGCAGCTTTTTCTCTGGCCATTGTTTGGCTGAGAGGTTGTTCTCCTGCGTGAATTGGATGGTGAGAAGGGGAAGGGAGAGGGAACTACTGTTTAGAGAAAGCTGCATTGCTCGAGTACTTTGCCAGGGTACTTCATCTGTATTTTCTTATCTAATACTCACTACAACTCTGAGGTTGTACAACTTATTTTACAGATAGAGAAAGTGAGGCTCGAAGATGTTAAAAGAAGTTAACTTAAGAGACGTTGAGCCAAACCCAATGCTAATTGGGTCCAGAAGGCTCCGTCCACTCCGCAAGATCTCCTCTTAAGTAGAAAAATAAGGGGAAGGGTGTGTCCAAAGCCAGGAAGGGAATGAAGCCAGATTAGTTTTCCTTGTACTTTCCTCAGTCTTATTTCACTCCTCTCTCATTCCAACCCTCAAATTGTGTCCATCTTGAGAGTCCAGAAATGGCAAAATGACCTTCTCCAATCGCAGCCTGCATTCTTGATTGCAGTGGCCCCTTTCCCTCACCTGCACCCCTCCAGGGGCTGCTAGGACCCATGTCTGCCCTCCTCTCGCCTCCAGAGCTGGAGCACACTCCTCCCAACTCCCTGCTCTGCCCCACCCAGAGCCTCTCCCTGGCTCTTAGAGTTGCCCAGCTCCTGGTGACAGTGAAATCAGAAGAGAATGTGGGCTGCCAGGTAGTGTCAGGTACCTGAGACCCAGCTGAGAAGATAAATAGAGTGCCTTGCCCTTTTGGAGTTTTCTGAACCACTGAGAAGATGGAGTTCCAGAGACAAAGTTCCTTTCCTCTCTGAACCGTTGGCTCTTCCTTGCTTTTGGAGCTTGCTGATTTCAGCCTTTGGAAGAGAGGGAGAACTTCCGGACAGCAATACTGTGGATGCTGCATCTGTGTCCAGCTTAGCAGCCACACTCCTGGTGCTCGTTCTAGAAAACACCTCTTTCTCTTTGTCTCTCTCTCTTTACCTGCCGGTCATGACATTTTCTCACCTGGAATGTGATAAGAGAAACAGTAACTAAGGGACCAGTACTGAATAGAAAGAGAATATTTTAATTCTAAGGAGTTGATTATTTCTATTTCAGATTCTATGAGGACTGAAATGGGATGAGAAATATGAGATGTGTATGTATGTATAAGGGTGTGGGGGGAGAGACATGGGGGGGGGAAGAGAGAGAGATATCACTAAAGTCAGACATCAAGAAGAACTTCCAGCTTGGGAGGTATGACAGATGCTAGGATTAGTGATAGGAAAAAAGTAGAGGGTCATTTCTATTAAAGGCCTCAGTTCAGAAGAGAGAAGAGAGATCGGAAGAAGAAGATATACTCAGTAGACAGCTCCTAGACCAGGTGGCCCAATGTGAAATCACATAAGGTACAGGGCCACAGCTAGGACTCCAGACTTTGAAGGCATCATCTGAAGCAGAGCACATTCTGGACCAGCATCCCTTCTCTTTTTACTATAATATTATCACTGTCATCTCAACAGGTGAGCTATCTCAACTACCAGATCATGGAGGCGATTTGTATACCATATAACTGCTTCCTGAACAGAGCTACTGGCTAAAATGCTTTTCTGACCCTTTAAATTTACATAATTTCTAATCTCCAAAATTTAGACTGTTTAGTAGTTATCTCACCAAAACACACTTCTATAAGCACCGCGTGCTCATGGCCGTGCAGGGAGAACCGCAAAGCCCACGGCTTGTGCAGCCACTGCCTCTCACTGTGATCTGCTCCCAGAAGGGCTTTCCTTGCCAGACACTCTGCTAAGGGCTGCACAAGCATTATCCCACCTAAGCACCACAACAAGGATCTCATTTCTCAGAAGAAGATGAAGATGTTAAGCACCTGCACAAATCCAGAGAGTCACCCAGAAGCAGAGCTGCAGTGCAAACCTGAGCATCCCGGCTCCAAGATCAGTGCCTTTTGCTGAGGGTCTGTGGGAGAGGCCCTCCCCTTGAGAACGCACCCATTACACAGCATGGTTCCCATTCTGTCTATTTCTTGTTTCAAAGTAAACCAACCAGAAACATGGTGGTAGAATGACAATTTCTGAGGAGCGGAAATTCAGAATGGGCAGAGTGGGTTGGTTCTTCTCTGTTCCATGACATCTTGGTCCTCAGCTGAGATGACTCAAGTGGCAGGCATTTGGAATAGGTGGGGCTGATGGGTTCACTTCCAAGGTGACTTATTCACTCACATATCTGGTGCCCTGGTTAGGATGATGTCATCTGGAGCATCTCCTTGTGGCCTCTTTGGCGTCATGGTTGCAGTGCCCTGTGCATCCTTACATGGATACCCAGTGCTCCAAGTGGGAGTGTCCCAGTGAACAAGGTGGAGCTGCAAGGTCCTTCCTAACCTAGCCTTAGTCATCACCTGGCCTCATTCTGCCGTGCACCATTAGTCAGATAACACAAGCCTGCTCATATCAAAGGGGAGGGGACATGGGCCTCACCTCTCAATAAAGGACTGTCAAGAATTCCTGGCCATGTTTTAACACCACTATATATGTTAAAATTCTGTGTCAGTGACCAAGTGGGTTGAACACTTTAGATCCTGATTACCATATATCAGGTTACCATACCTGATATATGGTAAGGGCATATTGTTTCCTTCTTCTTTTTATATTGACTGAGTTGAAAGAATTAAGATGGAGACAATTTGGGTCCTTATTTGGCCGAAGGCCTCTTCTTTCCCTTCAACAGTAGGAAGGGTCAGTAGCAGCCCAGGACAGAGAAGCAGGTGGATTCTGCCCACAAAGTGACGTGGGCTGAAGGGAAGGCACAGAGCTCTGCCACCTATGATGTCCTTCAGATTTGTTCACATCAGTCCAGCTCTTTCCTTTTGTGGTTAAGGAGGCTGAGACCCCAAAAGGAGAAAAGACTTGTCCAGAGCCGTGTCATCCAGTATGATAGCCACTAGGCACATGTGGCTATTTAAGTTGAAACGAACTAAAATTAAAAGTTCAGCTCCTCAGTGGCACTAGCCACATTTCAAGTGCTCAATAGCTACATGTGGCTAGTGGCCACCATATGGGACAGTGCAGATACAGAACATTTATATTACACCAGAAAGGTCCTTTGGACAGCATTGTTCTAGAGTCACACAACCAGCTAGTTTTAGGGTAAATCTTAGTGTAGAGCATCCAGGGAGGCTGCAGTGAGTTCGGACACTGTGTACAGAGGCTCAAAGCACATCTCCTATGATCACTTCTTGTTTTTGCACATGCATTTTAGTCTAGCTGGCTGTGACTAGCCAGGTGCTCAGGTCTACTGAAGAGGCTGAAGGACTTGGGCTGAAGGGAGGAGGAATGGGTGGCCCTAGGATCCCTGCCTGGGGATGAGGAGAACCAGGAGAAAAACTTATTTGGCAGAGTAGGGGAAGCAGCTCCAGAGTGGGGGTGAGCTCCTGCCCGGGGGAGGGAGGCTCCCCACACTCTCACTGCAGCAGATAGCATTGAGTAATCAACATTCTTTTGGATACAGTCCTGGCCTTTCAGGAGCACCCTACCCCCGCTTCAGGCTGGCAGCTCTGTGCTGTCACTTCTCAGCTTGGACTGGAGTCCAAAGCCAGTTTCCCTCCTTTCCCAGGCCTCTTGGATCTGCCAGACACCAGCATCATCCCTCCTCTCTGGGCAGCACTGCTGCCCTCTTATCTGCTGCTGCAGGGAGGGAGCCATCAGCCACCCTCCCCCTTCCATTGCCAGGCGCCACCAAGGCCCCTCTGGCCTGGTGCCCGCTCACAGGCAGAGCAGCAGAGGCTCGAGTCCTGTCTTCTGGCTCCAGCTCCACTCCCTGCCCTGTATGTGACTTTAGCCAAGTTGGTTCATCTCTTTGGATTTCAGTTTCTCATCTGCAAAATGAAGGTGGAGTGGTTAAGTCAGTGCTTTAACATGCACACAGATCTCTCAGGGATCTTGCTAAAGTGCGGGGTGTGAGTCTCTAGGTCTGGAGTAGAGCCTGAGATTCTGCCTTTCTGATAAGCTTCCAGGTGATGCTTTTGTGGCTGCTGTGCAGAGGTGAGGATTCAGGGCTGGCCTATAGCACTTTTTACAGTGATAAAAATGTCCTATATTTGTGCTCTCCAATATGGTAGCCACTAGCCACAAGTGGCTATTGAGCACCTGAAATGCAGCTATTGAGTCCAATGAATTGACTGTTACATTTTATTTAATTTTAATAAGTTTAAATTTCAATCTGTAGCAAATGGCTGACATGTTGGACAGCATGAGTTAGCCAATCTCTGACATCTGCCACTGACCAGCCCTGTGAATTTGAACAAGTCATTTAATCTCTCAGAAGCTCAGCCTTCCCACTGGTAAAAGAACAAACAGGTGACTCCTCCTGTCTAACAGCTCTATTGGCGGGGGTAGAGTGGGGTGGTAAGTTATAGAATAATTTGCAGACTGTATAGACATGTGCTATGTCATAATGATGTCATTATTATTAATAATATTATAATATAGTAGAGTGGTTGGAAGAAAAAGAAAATTGGAGTCAGACAAAATGGGCTCCAGCTCCATTTCTAGCACTTTCTAGCTGTTTTTCTCTTTCTCTGAGCCTCTGTTTTCTCATCTCTAAATTGTGAATGACAGTAACTCTTTCATAAGACTGTTGAGAGAACTAAACGGGTCAAATGTTAAGAAGTGATCAGGATAGTGCCCATGACACAGTAGGTGCTCAATTAATGTCAACATGGCTCAATGGAACATCCTGAGTGGCTGAGATTTAAATCCTGAGTCTAGCACTTCCTACCTGTATGTTCTTGGACTAATTATTTAAATCTCTCTTTGTCTCAGTTTTATCAACTTTAAAATGAAAATCATAATACTTACATTAAAAGTTCAATTGTTCATTGAATTTTGACATTGGACAAATAGCAATTGTTAGCTGTCTCTTTGTGTATTTTGTGCTAGTTGCTTGAGATATAACAATAAACAGAAAATATCCGTGGCCTTATGATCTGTATGATCTACTATGTGCTAAAGCAAACATCACATGAAGAGTGTACGTGGTGCTGCAAGGGTCTGTAACTGGGAGGTCAGAGAGGACCACCTTTGGAAAGAGACATTGCAGAGAAATGACCACACATTTGCCAACTGGACATCTGCTATAGTTTGATTATTTGTTTTCTCCAAAACTCATGTTGAAATCTAATCCCCAATGTGGCAGACATTGAAAAATGAGGTGTTTAATAAGTGATTAGGTTATGAGGCCTCTGCCCTCATGAATGGATTAATCCAGATGAATGGATTAATGGGTTATCATGAGAGTGGGACTGGGGGCTTTGTAAGAGTGGGAAGAGAAATCTGAGCTAGCAGCTCAGTCCCTTGCCATGTGATGCCCTGGCACCCTTGGGACTCTGCAGAGATCCCGTTAGCAAGAAGGCTCTCACCAGATGCAACCCCTCAACCTTGGACTTTTCAGCCTCCATAACTGTAAGAAATAAATTTCTTTTATTTATAAATTACCCAGTTTCAAGTATTGGAAATGAGCTAAAACTACTGGAAAGGAGGAGGTGTAGAAGAGTCTGGACTGGGGACGTAGATTTGTGAGTTGTGTACTCACAGAGTTGTGGGGGAGTAAAGGAGATAACATTTGTAAAGGGCCCAGTGCAGCATATACCGCTGAGGGGCACAGTATATGGCTGCCTCCTTCTGCCCCTCTCCTTTGTGGAGCTGGGGAGCAGCATGTCACACTGGCTGAGCAGGAGCAAGCTGTCCCTGTGCTCTGGTCTCCGGGCCTTGCTGCAGCTCAGGTCTCTCTGAATCTAGAACAATTTCCTTTTCTGGTTGAACAGATTCATCAACGAATCTGGATGTGCCGAATTAGACACCAGCAGAAGTTTACCGGTTGGTAGATAGTTCACGTTGTCTCCAGAGAGACAGATGAGTAAAATGCTGAAACATTCATCCTAGAGGGGGAACGAGATCTGAACTGCTTCTGTCATCAGGAGTTGGAATGGCATGACTGTAGATATTGGGGTCTGTATGAAGCTGCTTTGAGCTCCTCTGGAATTTGTAGTCTGTATGGATCATTTGCCACCACATACACACAGACACCCAGAGACACACACACAGAGGGACACACACAGACACACACACCCCCCCACACACACCCAAGGATAGATTTTATTGGTGAAGCTTGGTAGTTTTAATTAATTGAAGCATTTGATTTCCTTCACAAGGAAGCTGTCTTGGAGTTAGGAGCCTGTCTTGTACTCCTGTGTCTCGACATGGCCGCCCAGCATACAGTTCACATGTGGCAATGAACCTGAGAGATGCTGATTATCTGGTTGACTCAGTTCTCTCTCTTCTGCCTGGAGGGCAGACTGCAGAGACCGCAGCCTGAAGAGGGATGTTACAGGAAAAGCAGCAGCTTGCCTCATGCCCTCACTCTGAAACTTACTCTCTTTTCCCAGAGTCTAACAATCTTGGGACTGAGTCAATTCCCCGAAAAGCAATTATTAGGACGCTGATTTACCAAATGATCAATTTACCTATTTGCTGTTGTGCTAACTTTACCAAATTGGATCCTTTGTAACATTTGACTAGAGTGTTCAGCTGCTTTGCTAGGAATTTTTTAACACATTTAACATGAATGTTTCATTTTTGTTATTAATAATGTGACATCAAGAAATATTTTATCGTTAGTTACAAAATTTCAGCATTTCGCAGGGTAATTTTTCAGTTTATGTTAATATGAATGAGGAACTGTTTAAGCTGATGGCTACTTCTGATTTCCATTGTATGCTTTGGAATATAAATTTTAATTTAATCTAATTTAAAATTGATTTACTTTGTTTTCAAATTTAAATGTAAACTTTAGATTTTCTTTATATTGAATAATTACTTTAAATTTAAATTTAATTTAAAATTTGGACATATTTCCAATGCTTTTGCATGTAAATATAAAATTAAATTTAAATGTTGAATTGCCAGGAATACATAATTAAGGCAGATATGCTGTTTGAGCAATTGGCAAACACTGCTAAAAAGGGCTTAATGTTTTAAAAAGTGGAAAATGGCTTTTAGACACAATAGAAAACAGAAGTGGCAAAGAAGAAAAATCATTACCTGCAAAATGTTGATACATAGCGTTTGATGAGAAGCTATTGGGATTTACTGACTTTGTAGACATTATCAGAAATAATCCATATTTTGCAACAAAGGAGAAATTATTCTTTTTTGGTAAATCAGCTAAGCAGTAAGAAATCCTTTTTTAAATGTCAATTTTGGTGTTTTTTTTTTTTTTCTTTTTGGCCAATCTCCTTGCATCTTTAGCATTCTGTTACCAATTTCTCATATAGTAAAGCTACCTTGGTTTATTATTTCTAGCCATTAGTAGCCACATTTTAAATTTTGATTAGCTGCTCCGTTTCCAAGTTGATTCCTCCTTGACTATAGTGGACCATAAATACTGCAGGAAATCTCTGCTGGGCATCTTCAAACTCTTCCCTGCTTTGGTTGTACCCTTTTCTCTTGAATCTTTCTGCAAGGCAAATTTTCAATTAACTTTAAATTAAAACTAAAATAAATTAACTTTAAAAAGCACTCAAAATAAAGCAGCATTGTAGATGACATTAATTCAAAATATAACTTAAAATTCAATTCTAGATTCAAAAGCATCCAAAAGAAATCAGAATTAGTTAGAAGAAAATTTCCAATTAAAAACTAGAATATGCCAAAGATATTTTCATTACTTGCAGAAAATCAAGTGGATAAATATTTTTATATTATGTTGAATAAATATTTTTATTAACACATTACAACATATGAATTTAGTAAATTTAGTGAATTGGTCATTTGGCAAAGTTGATCTTCCTAAGAACTGGCTTCCTAGGAATTAGCTCTCAGCAACTTGACTTTTCAGGGAATGAGTTTTATACTAATTGAACATTCATTGAAATAATTTTCACCGAATTGATGGATTCCACCCATTTTCACCGTCGTCTCTTGAGTTCACTAGAATCCCCTCTCTGCCCACCCAGCCACTGTGAATCTCCAGCCAGCTCAGTTTCTCAGGGCAGCAGATTCATCTTGAGAGCACTTAATATCAAGTCTTTAGGAAGCACAGACAAAATTTACATCATTTTTTGGGATCTTTGGCATGCCAGAGACTAGAGATTTTAAAAGGTTCCCAGTGACATGAGTTTGACATTTTTGTTCCTGCCCCCCCAGACCTCCCTTGAGAAACACTGGACAACTGAACTGAATCCTGTCCATGCAGCTAGAAGGAAAAATTAAGGCTCCTAATTTAGTTCTGGAGTTTGAAGAGATCTTAAGATTATCTACCCAGGGTTTCTCAACCCGAGTTGACATTTTGGGCCAGATGATTCTTTATTGTGAGGGGCTGTCCTGTGCATTGTGACGGTGTTTAGCAACACCCCTGGCTCTACCCGCTAGATACCAGCATCACTCCCCAATTCATGACAATCAACCATGCCACCAGATGTTGCCTTATGTCCCCTGAGGGGGGTGCAAAATCAACCGTGGTTGAGAACCACTGATCCATCTTTCATCCAATCTAGAACTTTCCTTTACATTATACACCATATACCTTTTGAATGCTGCAGGGGCCTGAGAACTCATTTCCTCTCTTTGGTTTTCCTGGGAGACAGTCACCTTAGTGTCACAAGAAGAGTATGGGTTTTGGGACATGCTGTCCTGGGTTCAGATCCTATCTCTGACTTGTCTCATTGGCTGTGACCTTGGGCAAACTTCAGAACCCATTTCAACCTGTTTTCTGATATGTTCTATTTCATAGACTTCTTGAGGAGACCAAATAGCCATGTATCTAAAATGTCTGGTCCTTTTTCATGCTTGATAACTATATTGATTGTATTGATTCCAAATGCTCCATCTTTAACTTCTCCTCCTTGGTTGTACACCCAAGTGTCATGCAGACTGTTTGGTCTTTGGATTTCATGACTGCTCTGAATCCAGCCCTTGAAGGCTGCCATTTCATTCTCATTCCTCCTCAGCAGATCAAGCTCCATAAACCCTCATTCCTTCTCAGACAATTCAGAGATGACAACACTTTTCAATTTAAAGGGAGATTGATTGTTAAGTCACTGTGGAACTGGGAAGAAATGAGATATTAGGGCTTGCACCTCCATGGGAAGAGAGGATTCCTCAAAAGCCTTGCCTGAAAGAGCTGGTCTTCCAGAGAAGGCTGCACCAATCACTGCAGAAAGGCTAGATGCTAAAAACCAAATCCCAAAAGCATACTTTTTTGCAATGATGCTCTAGAGTTAGTCAGCCCTTGAGGGCCAGACTGAGGCCACACTGCTCTTGACATCTCTTTCCCCACTGGTTGCCTATTTAAAATTAGCTCTGGATACTTTCCAGGAAGTATAGATGAGACATGAACCCTTGAGCTCAGAGATCTGAGAAGCCACCCGACTACTCAGAGTAGCCAGCATCTGCTGAGCAGTTTTAAAAAGAGTATCATTTAAGTCTTTAATCTATTTTGAGTTGACTTTTATATATGGTGAGAGATAGAGGTCTAGTTTCATTCTTCTGCATGTGTATATCCAGTTATTCCAGCACCATATATTGAAGAGACTGTTTTTTCTTCAATGTGTGTTCTTCATGCCTTTGTTGAAAATCAGTTTGCTGTAAATATGTGAATTTATTTCTGGGTTTTCTATTCTGTTCCATCAGTCTATGTTTCTGTTTTTATGCCAGTACAATGCTCTTTTGGTTACTGTAACTGTTTAGTAGATTTTGAAGTAGTGTGATGCCTCCAACTATGTTCTCTTTGCTCAAGATTGCTTTGGCTGTTCAGGGTCTTTTGCGGTTCCATATGAATTTTAGGATTGCCTTTTTTATTTCTGTGAAGAATATCATTGGTATTTTGATAGGGATTGCATTGAATCTGTAGAGTGCTTTTGGTAGTATGGGCATTTAAATAATATTAATTCTTCCAATTCATGAACATGGGCAGTCTTTCCATGTATTCATGTCCTCTTCAATTTCTTTTATTAATGTTTTACTGTTTTAATTGTAGAGATCTTTCCCTTCCTTGGTTAAAGTTATTCCTAGATATTTTGTTCTTTTGGTAGTTATTGTAAATAGGATTGTTTTCTTGATTTCCTTTTCAGATAGTTTGCTGTTGGTGTATAGAAATGTTACTGATTTTTGTATGTTGATTTTGTATCCTGAAACTTTGATAAATGTTTGAGCTAATAAATATACTAATTATCCTCACTTGATCATTATGCAATGTATACATGTATTGAAACATCACACTGTACCCCATAAATATGTACAATTACGTGTCAATTAAAAACAAAACTTAAAAAAAAACGCTAAGAAGAGCACTGACGTCAGCGAGCCCTGAATGGTCCTGTGAGGAAACTTTCTAAACTCCTCCTTGCAGAGATCAAGGGCTGGGCTCACCTCATGTGCTCCCATATGTAAGCTGGACTTGATACAGCTCAATTGCTCTTGTCAACTTTGTGCCTGGAAAATGCAGGAGCCATGGACTGCTGCCTTGTGTTGGGGGAGAGATTATGAGTCAAAGTGCTGGGGATCCATCTAGCTGGTGCCAGAAAGATCCCCCAGTAGGAATGGCAGGCACTGGAGGGACACAGGGGACTTGGGGAACTTCCTTCAGTGACTTTTGATATACTTAAGAACATTTCCTCAAATGTCAGAGCTGGCCCTTGTTTGTCTTTGGATAGTGAAGGAGAAATTGGATTGAAATGGCTCTAGTTTGAGCGGATGGTCTCCTAGAGTTCCACTAGAAGCAGATTGAAATCATGGACAGTGTTAGGACTTGTACACAGGCAGTCCTGCCTGCCATTGCCTGGGGCAGGAGAGCCTGCTAGAGGGGGTTAGGCCAGATTGTTTAAACACAGAGCTCCTGCGTCTAGCCTAAGGCTCCCTGCAATTTAGTCTTAGACAGTCTCTTGATTTATGAGTCTAAATCCCATTGAGCTCCATTGTGAATCACGAGTTCCTTGCCGTTCCTGGCAAGGTTTTGAAGATAAGAGCTCCAAACTGGGAGACTTCTCTCAGACCCAGGGAAGAAGAGCAGAATTGTATTTTGTAAGTCTGTAAAAAGGCATTAACCTGCCTTTTGGGCAACTCTTGGGGGTGAAGAGGAAGAAAGACGCATTTCTAAGGTCTTCACTTGTCTGTGGTCTGACTCAAGGAATGGTGAGAAGGGGTGAAGCTGTTGCAGTTTGGAGGTCCCCATCAGGGCTTGTCTCTACTCTCCATGGAAGATCTTTGCTATACTGGGCTTTCTTGAAGCAAACATGACCTTGATCCTTCTAGAAGCAATGAGTAGCTGTCTGGAAAGGATGTCCATCTGGGTTCTCTAGTTCAGTCTCCCTCCCAAACTGCAGGACTGTAGGCAAACTTCTCCTTGAGAACTGTTGGGTTTCAAGGGTCTCTAGACATTGCTTGCTTCCATCTCAAAACCTCAGAGAAAGTCAGAGTCAAAGGAACTTGGAGCCAGTCAGTTCCATGTGGCCATTCTAAAGTTTAAAAACCTGAGGATTGGAGACATGATGTGACTTGTCTAAAACTACACATCAGTTAGTGTCAGAGTCTTTCCTCCTAGTCCCGAGGCACTTCAGAGAATCCTGCTATTCTCTCCATTTCCACCAAACCATGTCTGCTGGGGATGTCTAATTGCATTTGCAGTTATCACTTTTTTTTTCTTTCTAAACAGCTATCTTTACCCCTGATGGTGATAATGAGCCATGCAGAATAGTATCGTCTGTGTGTTCTCCTTTTCCTTTAACTACATTTATTGAATTATTCATTATTAATAATTCAACAATTTATCATTGAATTATTAACATTTTTTCAAATTATATTTATTGATTTACTCACTCAACAACAGTCACTGAATATTTATCGAGCCCTGTTTATGTGCTATGGATGGTGCTAAAAGCTCTGCGTATATTATCACATTTACTCTTCAAAGTCACCCTAAGAGGTAGCTACTCTTTGTGTCTCCAGTTTACAGACAAGGACACAGAGACTTGAGGAAGTTCTGATTGTCCAAGTTTGCACAGTTTGACTTGGATTTAAGTCTCATTTCAGCTATTTTCTGCCTGGCACTTGAGTTGATGATTATGTTGTACCAGATCTCTTACCCGAGTTCAAGCTAGCTCCAAGGTTGTGAATGGACTTAAGTGACTTAAGTGCTTTTTCCAGCTGACCGTTTGCAGACTGGCTACAATCTTGTACAATGCCTGTATTATTCCTCTTGCCATAGGGCCCTTCCTGCTATTCTAATCCCAGGTGGAAATTACCATGCCTGTCTTCACCTGAGCCAGTCAGTATTTCTTTAGGGTAGGAAAACATCTTGGGCCACATGAAGTTACCAGTGTAATTTACTCCAAGGCTACATGAGACACATTAAGCATACCACTTGCAAAGGTGGAGTATTTTGTTGTTGTTGTTGTTATTTTTATCTTCTTCTAGTTCAAAACGAGCACTTCTACAAGCTATACATCTCACTACATCAAACATTACCAGGCTTGTGGTATATGATGACTATTCTGGATCCCAAACCTAGAAGCATCAGAGAACTGAGGCCAACAAGTGGTTCGTCATTGCAAGAAGTTTGACATTCCTGATGCCCCTGACACAGCCCCAGCCTACTTCCCCAATGATAATGTCTTATGCTACCTCCCTATCTGCAAGCTTCATTACAGCCCAACTTACTGTTTCCTACAATATTGTCCCCAAAGGTCTTTATATTGCTATGGCCCGTTAGGGGCTCTGTGTAATACCATCTTCTCAGTGGATGTCTCCTGGATCTCTCTGGCTGGAAGACATTTCCCCTTTCACTGAATTCCTACCCTAACTTCTTATCACACTTGACACATTCCACTTGGTAAAGGAGCCATTTATCTACAGGTCTTAGCTTAGCAGGGCTTAAAAGTGGGAAGCCAGTATAGGATTTTAAGCAGAAGAATCAAGGGTCAGATTTGTGTTTGAATGTTGTTCTGTTTTCCCATGCAAAGAGAGTGGCCAGGGAGAATTGGACAGAATTGGAAAGAGCCTCCTTGACCTCTGGGGTGGAGCTGGATTGGAGACAATGAAAGTCAATGAGAAAACTCTGCAATATTTTGAAATGCTTAGGGAGCTATGCAAATCTATGCTTTCCTGCCTCTGGTTTCCCAGTCTTTTCTCGAGTATGTCTTCCAGTTCAACATATCTTCCTCTTTCCTCTGAGATTCTCCCTAAGTGCATGTGTGTGTGTATGTGTGCGTGTGCATGTGTGTGTTGTTGGTTTTATGCTGATCGGCTATTGTTGTCACCACTGCTGCCAGTATTCCGGACGCAGATGCAGAGAGATAGTGAGCCTACAACTGACAGGTGGATACAGTTTTGAAATGAATAGTGCTGAAGATCGGATGCTGATAAAGGAAGTCTATCTCTGCTTGGCTTCCTGAATGTCAAAGTGGTGGGAACCCATGAGCAGGTGACTGAGGGGGCAGATTCATCTCCTGATCTTGACAGCTTTAAGAATAGGAAAATCTTCCTACCCACTCAATACTTGCATCTGTTTATAACGGGCAAGAGCCATTTCGAAGCAAGGCAAGGGCACTGCCAGGCTGACCTCTGGAGGGCCTTTCTGGATGAATCATCTGTGATACTGCCTCTCCAGCCACTGTAAGTGGGGAGAATGTATCATTATTTTAGCCGCATGAAAACTGAGAACACTACATAAATTCACATTATTGAGCAAGAGTGGTTATGGTGACCTTGTATATTTTCACATTTAGCCTTGCAATTCCCCTGCTCCTTCCCTATTTCAGCTTATTTAAAATTATGGTCTCCTCTAGAAGTGGAGGTATTCCATGGAGTGGGAGGTGGTCTAGAGGCAGGGCCTTGTGCCCAGAGGAGCATGGAGAAGAGGGCAGGAGGTCAGGGGAGTTGGCTTCTCCCTGGACTTGGTGAGGACTGTGTGTTTCAGAGGGAACATTCTGACCTTGTACAGAAACCTAACACAGACACGTGGCAGTTCCCTACTAAGCCCCATCCCTTACAAGGCTTCAGTTCTCTTTAAATCAGCCTGGGAATCAAGTTTATGTTACATCTATTTACATTTTTCCAAGACTCAGTTAACACAAGGCTTGATTTCCTCACGGTGCTGAGGCCTAAGTTATAAGATGCAAGTTAATTTCATTTGTGTGCATATAAGAGGAGCCAAGAATGGCAAGAGGAATGGTCTGAAGCTTATTGAGTATTAATGGAAAGGCACTTACAGATATTCTTCCTCTAAGAGAGAAAACTGGCATGCAGAGAAAATGACTTTGTCCAAGGCCATATGGGGCATTAGTGGTGGAACTGGCCTGGGAACCAGGGGACTCGACTCTAGTAAGACTTTATTGGTAAAATAAGAAAACTAAACAATTTTAAGAATTTCCTGAGACAATAGAGACTTCCAGATTCATATTCTCTCTCTCTTTCTTTCCCCCCTACTCCACACATAATATAACTAAGAGAGAAAGAATATTCCACATTTCAAAGTACATATAAGTAGGAAAGTAAACTCCCAGGTCCAACAGGGTCAACCCTGCTGGAGCAAAGAATCAGGTAGAAGACTGTATGGAAAAGAAGAAAAATAACTGGAGCGACTCTGGGACCAGGTAGCTTGAGCACACTGGATCCGGCAAATCGAAGGGAAGGGCTTGGCTATTCGGCTGGCCGAGCTAGCATGAAGAGGGTCGCCAGTTCCGGAGGAGAGGAGGCCACCTGGCTGCAGTGCAGGAGGAGAAGAGGCTAGTTAGTGAAGGGGAAGAGAGAGTAAGAGCGTCCCACCAGACAAAGCGAACCTCAAGAAGCAGAAGACACACCAACCCCTCCCCCACAAAAGGCGCCCTCACTGCAAGAAACTACAGTTTCCCATGCCAACAGAAGAGGGCGCTCTTGAACTAGGAAACATTGTCAGTCGTCCAAACGCCCTAACTGTGCCTATGTAAAACAGTATATTTAAACATTCAAAAAAGAACAGAAAATGGCAGACGACGTTCATACCAAGCCACTAACTAAGGAAACAAAATATGAGAATCAAAACATTTCGGCAGATGAGAATTATCTTAACAGAATCAAATATGAAGCGGAAGAAAACTTTACCGTAACACCCCAACTGAATTAAATATCCTAAAACAAGCATTTGAAAATATGAAACAAAAAACCTTAAATCAGCAGTTCTACGGTTTAGAACAGAAATACACCAAAAATAACCCCAGGAAAAATGTGAAATAAGAATTGAGTGAACTTGGTAAAGAAATAGAAGGAAAAGACAAAATTACCTTAAAAATAGAGGCTAAATTACAATGTACTCGTGGGACAACATATTTGACTGAAAATATGAGCCACTGAGGAAAGTCATGAAAAAAGCCAAAAGAATGAAGATAAAATATGGAATGAAGCAAAAGAGATCAGAGAGAAAATAATTGATAGAAGAAAGCCTCAGAAAAGCCTGGAAATGAAAAACATTACAATGGAAAGTCACTAGTGTTTAAAGCCATAGTGTAAGACAAATTTCTAAAGTTTAAAGAAGACTAGAATGTTCATCTTTAAAGGACCCACAGTGTACCTGGGAGAATTAACCTGAAGCAGTGAAGTTCAAGACATATACTGTGAAAATATTAGATTTGAAAGGTAAAGAGAAAAAATTCTCTAGGTTTCCAGGCAAAAAGGCCAAATCACTTACATAGGAAAGAAGATTAGACTTCTCATATAAAATAAGAGACCAATGCAGTTACATTTTCAAGAAACTAAAGGAAGTGTGGAATATGCTCTATCTGGTAGCCTAAGCTTCACGTAGCCAACTGTGAGAAGCAGTTTTCCATGTGCAAGACCGCAGAGAACACTGTATTCACCATTCCTCTCCGAGGGACTGACTGGAGGGTGAACATCACTCAACCAAGATAGGACCAGGACCTGGGAGACTTTGGTGAATGGACTGAGAGTGAGAACTGAATACATTTCAGTGTAAATCTGTAATTAAAACCAGGACGGGGACAAAGGGTAGGAAAACAGTACAACTGTTAAATGTCCTGACTAAACTGAAACAATACATTGTTGCATAGAAAATAGTTGGGAATGAAGGACATCATTTAAAGCAAACAAAACAAGAGGTAGCAAGGTAAATAGACAAAGGGCATTATAGTAGGTATTAGTAAAAAGTATACACTAGAGCAAAAATACTAATCTTCTTAAATATCAAAAGAAATATAACATGGAGCACAGGAAACAAATCATATTGAGAAAGAAATGTAATACACACAATTTTACACAAAATGTGAGTTGAGACCAAACACATCAGTTGTATTTATAAATTATATTTATCATATTATTATAATTTATTAAGTTTATTAATAAATTGCATAATCCCCTATTAAAAATATTTTCAAATTGACTCACATGACAAAACTCAATTTCTATGAGGTACATAAGAGATACACCTATAAAAAAGTGGTTCAGAAAGGCTGAGAAGAAAGAGACTAACAAAAGTGTTCCAGACAAATGGAAATGATAAAGAAGGACGTAAAGGTTTAATCAACCTAATGAATAAGGTAGACAGTATGGACACATATCAGATCTCGACTCAATAGTATAGAATATATACCCTCTTCTTAAGCACAAAGAGAATGTTCAGAAAAATTGACCACATGTTGGGTTACTGTCTTAGTCCATTTGGGCTGCTACAATAAAATATAGACTCTGTGGCTTATAAATAATAGAAATTTATTTCTCACAGTTCTGGAGGCTGAGAAGTCCAAGATCAAGGTGCTAGGTCTGATGAGAACCCACTTCCTGGTCATAGATGGCAACTTCTTTCTGTGTCTTCACATGATGGCAGAGACTAGCTAGCTCTCTGGAGTCTCTTTAATAAAGAGACTAATACCATTCATGAGGGCAGAGCCCTCATGACACAATCACTTCCCCAAAACCCTACCTCTTAATACCATTAGGATTTCAACATAGTAATTTTAGGGGGACATAAGAATTCACTCCATTGTAGTCACAAGGAAAGTCTTCAGTAAGTGCCACAAAGTAGAAATTAATTTAAAGAGGTTCTTCTACCTGAAAATTAACAACAGCATCTAGAGAGACAACTAAACAACTATTGGGTAAAGGGGTTATACAAATTAAAACTGAATATTTTCTAAAAACAGTAATAAAATGAAAATTATTCACATCAGAATTTATGAGATACAATTAAAGTGGTGATTTGAGGAAAATCTATAGTTTTAAATATTTAAGTCAATAATACAATAATTAAAATAAACACATTGAATTTCTAGCTTAAAAATTTAGAAAAATTACAAAGTAACTTAAATGAAAGCACAGGGAAAGAAATAATAAATATAAAAGAAAAAATTGAAATGATAAGAAATAGTAAAAAGAGTAGAGCTAATCAATGAATCAAAATTTTAGTTCTTTGGGAATAAAAGGAAAAGCAAAATACCAATAGCCAGCCTAAGCAAAGAGAAAAGGCAAAGTGCAAATATCTGAAATAAGAAAAGACTAGAAGGAAATAACCATTGTAAAAAGAAAAATAAATCACAAGTAGACTGTGTTGCAAAACTCTATGCAAATACATTTGAAAACTATGAAATTGATGATACTCTATTTGAAAATTTAATTTGCCAGAACAGACCCCATTTGATATAGGAAGCTTAAGCAGATCATTCCCCAGAGTGAAAAAAAGATGGAGAATGTTATCAACAAATTATTCCACATAGAAACACCAGACCCAGATGGTTTCACAGGAGAATTCTGCAAATCTTCAAAGATCAGATAATCTTAATGCTCCACAAATTGTTCCAGGATATAGAAAATAAAGGAGAACCTACACATTCTTTCTAAGAAGTGAGTATAACATTGATTTCTAAACCTAAAAGGTTAGTAAAAATCATGATAACAATTATCATTATTATTGTAGGATGCTAAAAGCTAAATTATTTTACAAATGTAGATGCAAAAATTAAATAAAACACTGGCAAAATAAAATGCTGCATTAATAAATAAAACATCAATACCAAATTCCAGGGATGCAAGGACTTTCAATATGAAGAAATTCATTAATATGATTCACTTTATTAGTAGATTTGATAAGAAAAATCATATAATTATCTTCATTGGTGCTGAAAAGACCTTCAGTAATATTCATCACCTATTCCTAATAAATGCACTCAAAAAAATAGGAATTGATGGATGATTTCCTTACACAAGTTCATGTATATACATGTATATATGTGATTTATACATATGTGCATACATCTGTCCTAAACTTAGCATCTTAATTGAGAAGCATAGGAGGCATTCCTTCTAAGGCCAGAAATAAGATAAGGTTGCCATCTTCATTACTATATAACATTGTATTGTATTGTAGTTGTTAATATAATTAGATAAAGGTGTAAGAATTTGCTGATGAATTAAGCAAATTAAATAATTAAACAAATTAAACAAAGCTTGAAAACCCATGAGAATTAGTGATTAAACTAATTGAAATTGGATAAGGAATTCAGTAAGACAATACGGTATAAATTAGCTTATAAAAATCAGTAGCCTTCGTGTCTACAAAAACTAACCAATGACAAGATATAACAGAAGAGGAAATACCTATTTATAATGGCAACAAAGAAAGTGAAATATTTTTTTTTAAATGCAAAATTTAAATGAGTAAAATTTCAAAATTCTTCTGAAAGACATTAAAGTAGACTTGAGCAAGTAAAAAGGCATCTGTTGTTCTTGGAGAGAAATTACTCAACATCATACAGATGTCAATTCTTCTCAAGTTAACATATGAATTTAACTCAGTTGCAAGAAAAATGTCAACAAGATTTTTGTTTTGCTTTCTGGAGTTAAACAAGTTGATTTTAAAATCATGTAGAAAAATAAACATACAAGAATAGCTAGGAAACTCTGGACAGGGGACAGAGGGAAGCAATGAGGGGAGAATGATCTTACCAGATACTAAAACCCACCACAGCTACTTGGTGGTTAACACAGTTTGGTACTGGCATGTGAATAGAGAGACCAGAGGGAAAGAATAGAGAGTTCAGAAATAAATTCAAGTGTGCATGAAAATTTATTATTGAAGATAGGTGGCATTTCAAATAACTGGGGAAAATAGGGACTTTTAAAAAACTGGTGCTGGGACAGTTGGATAGCCATTTGGAAAAAGATAAAACTGGACCCACACCTTACACAATACACCATAATAAACTCTAAAAGAACGAGAAATCTAAATAAAATAAACAAACCGCACAAGTACTAGCAGAAAACATGGGTGAACATTTTGTAACTTGAATGTAGGAACAATTTTCTAAATGTGATTAGATATTCATATAAAGCACTTTTTAAATTGAGGAAAAGACCAAAAATCATGAATTATCACAAAAATATAGGAAAATTACACTCAAACTCATGAAAAGATGTGCAGCTACACTCATAATAATAGTTATACAGAATAAAACTATACTTTTATCGCCAAATTGGAAAAAAAAATCACTAGTTTAACAATACAAGCTGTTCATGAATCTGTAGCTGTATTAGTCAGCTTAGGCTGCTATAACAAAATACCACAGATTGGGTGGGTTAAACAACAGAAATGCATTTTCTCACAGTTCTGGAGGCTAGAAGTCCGAGATCAACTTAACCCCTTCTTTAAAGGCCTAATCTCCAAATATGGCCACATTCTGAGGCACTGGGGTTTAGGCCTTCAACATATAAATTTTGAGGGGACACAGTTCAGCCCCTAGCACAGGTATATACATTGCTTTTGGAAGTTTAAATGTGTATTCCATTTGGAAGGAAATATGGCAATATCAAAAATAATTATATGTGCAACATTTCCCTTCTGACCCAGCAGTCTGACTGCATGACTTTAACCCAAAGCTAACTGTCAAAAACAACCAAAAAACAAAAACAAAAAATATATGCATATGATGATTTATCAAACCATGATTTACAGAAGTAAAATAACAGATAGATAAAGAAAATGTGGCATATATACACAATGGAATACTATTCAGCCTTAAAAAGAAGGATATTCTGTTATTTAAGACAACATGGATGAACCTGGAGGACACTGTGCTAAGTGAAATGAGTCAGGCACAGCAATACAAAATACTGCATGATCTCACTTAGATGTAGAATCTAAAAAAGTTGAACTAATGGAAGTAGAAAGTTAGAATGGTGGTTACCAGGGGCTGGGGACAGGGTGAGGGATTGCAGAGATTGCAGACAAAATTTCAGTCAGATAGGAGGAATAAGTTTAAGAGATCTGTTGTACAACATGGTGACTATAGTTAATAACAATGTATTGTATTCCTGAAAATTGCAAATAGAGATTTTAAGAGTTCTCACCACAAAAATGATAAATATGTAAGGTTGTTCATATGTTAATTAGTTCAATTTAGACATTCTACAATATATACATATTTCAAAAACATGTACATGATAAATATATATAATTTTAATTTGTCAATTAAAAAATAAGTAAATATAAGAAAGCAATCAGAAAAATCTGAATTCCTGGGGTTGGTTACATAAAAACCAGCCTGAGTATTGCAAAAGTCTCACTCTTACAAAAGGCAAAGAAAAAAAAGTGAAGGAATTGTTAATGAAGAATAAAGGGACATGACAAATAACTGTGATCTGACATTAGATTTGATCTTTGGTTTTAAAAAAAAGCTATCGAAGACATTATTGTAATAATTGGGAAAATGTGAATATTTACTGTATATTAGATAATATTATGGCATCAATGATAAATTTATTGAGAGTGGTAATGGGTGTGGATATGTAGGAAAATGTCCTTGCTCTTAGTAGATACATAGTGAAATGTTTAAAGTGTCATGATGTCTACAACGTTCATTTCAATGGTTCACATGAAAAATTAATCCAAACACACAAAGTAAAAGATTTTAAAAATGGATGAGTAAGAGAGGTATAAAGCATTAGTCAATAAAGCACGTGTGGTGTGGCCTGCGCCTACAGAGGTAATGATCCATAGACAAGTACCCCACAAATACTTTACTTACAACCGCCTTGTTCAGATTCACTGATGTCCAGAATTTATTCCAGATGAAAATGAAAACCATGAGAGGGTTTTTCATAGGAGAATGTCATAAGTTAATTAGTCAATGAAACACTGAATCCATTAGCACAATTTCTATTGTGAGATATATTTGCTTAGAAAACCTGAAAGATTTGTATACTAGCAAAGAAATTTTTGGGATCAGTGAAAACTCTTAGGAGTGTTGCTCTCATTATTTTTAGGGTAATTTCAAAGAGTCAGTCTCTTACCTAAAACTGTTTATTTTATTTGGTTATTCACTTATCCATCTCCTATACACATACTGTGCATCTATTTCAGGTAAAAAATGTTGCCTGACACTGAAGATTAAAACGTGACCCAGTTTCTGCTTAAAATTTTATTAGGGCAGACATGATAAAACACCAACTAAATATAGTACTGTGGGAACTCAGAGGAGAATAACTATCATTTGCCTGGGGAATCTCAGTGGGCTTCAGAGAGGACCTGATACTCTATAATTTTCCTTCATGGCACTTATTCACAATTGTGATTATGAAGTTATTTAAGAGATTATCAAGTTAACATTCATCTCTCCATTACACATGGGGTGCTGTGGGAGTGGAGACCAGGTTGTTTCATTAACAACTAAACCTGCAACACAGTACTTAGTGTATATTGTACTCTCAATAATGATTTGTTGAATGAGTAAGAATTATTTCAGCCTTGAAGGATGAATATTTCATCAGATAAATAAGCAACTTCAGAGCTTTTATACTCAGAGGCAGTGGTATGTACAAATGCACAAAGGCATGAAAAAGCAGGAAATGTTTCGGAAATGGAGACGTGTATGCAGGGTGTAAGAAGGTCAATAAAGAGCTAGACAATGAGTTGCAGTCCGTTTGTGAAAGCTCTGGGTGCCTTACTAAAGAGTCTGGAGTTTATTCTGAAGGTGGCAAAGAGTTCAGGAAAGGTTTTTGTACAGGAAAAATATGATCAAATTGGTTTCTTAAAAGGACAGCAGACACAAAGAGAACTTCTTGGACAGAGAAGAAACTGGTAGTAGAGAGGATATTTAGAAGTATGAATATAAGACAATGAGAGAGGAAATTGAAGACCCATTGCCCATAAATATCTCTGAAGTGTAAGAGGGATTTGAAGCCCATCTGGACGATGAGAGAGAGGCCTTGAAGATAATATTGAGTGCCTGATTTGAGTCATTTCTTCTGCCATTTTTGTCTCCTTTGCTTCCCCACTCTCATATGGCATCCTGACTTCCTGGAGTCTCAACAATTAGTGCCCACTTGAATTTGCTTTCTCAGCATACTATTCTAAATTTTTTTCTTTTCCTTTGAGGCATTAAAATCAACCTATCTCCTGTCCCTCTCACATCAGAAAGCCAGGCTCTGCACTAATATACATCAAGATAATCACTGCAAGATATTACTGTTATTTCTTCTAGGCAACATATTTGATTTTTAATAGTGACTTTTCAGTCTTTAACTCAAAAAAAAGCAACCAGTGAAAATTCCAGGAAAAACAGGTTTGTGAACTAGATATTTCATAGCTGTCATTTACGACCTTCCTCTCTGTGCCAACTCTACACTAGGCACTTTAAATCCAGAATCCATTCAATCTTCATGACAACCCTATGAAGAGGAATTATTTTCCCTATTTTGTGGATGATAAACTTTCTTGCTCGTATAGATGAGGAAATAGAGGCAGCAAAAGGCAGAGTTGGGATTTGAACCCAAGTAAACCTGATTTCAAAGCCTTACGTATCCCTCCTATCACAACGTATCCCTGGCTGGAGGCAATTCAGGTGAACAACTCATGCTAGTGACAATGTGTTGGGAATTCATGTTACTGACTTTATTGCATTCTATTTTAATACTGGTCAGATAGGCAGTCTCTTCCAAGTCAGGAATCTCCTTCTTTAATTTTTATTTTTCTTTCTGGATTTCAAATGAGTATTTTTTTTCCCATTTTTGTGCTGAATTGACAAAAGAAACCTCCAGCCTTTCTCTTCAGATGGCCTAAGTTACTCTGAGACCAGAGAGAAACAAAAAAAGCTACCGTTCTGCTGGAAATTTTACTTTCATAAGTCTCAAAATTAGTGAAATGTTTAATAGCTAGGTAGCCCAGAGTCATGCTCTGGATAAAATGAAGGGGCATAAATAACACCATGGTCTCAATGGAAAGGTGGAAAAAGATCCTTGTACTCTTTTTCTTTTCTTCTCTCCTCTGTATGTTGTTTTGGGACTCAGGAGGAAAGACACAGTGTGCCTTGAAAGGCCATGGGGAAATGTGAGCTCCAGGAATGATGTTTATGAGCACCCTGATTGTAATGAAACATGAGGTTGCGAATGTGGTAGGCATGAGTCAGGAAATTCTAAGCCCTGCTCGCTCTACACAAGAACAGCTAGCTCCTGATTACCTGTGAACAGGTTATCTGTGAATAAATCAGGACCACCTGGCTTCTTTTCTTACCATTTATCCAGTAGGGCAAGAAACCAGGGGCAGGTGGGCTAGAAATAAATTTTTCTCTGCCTCTGTCTCTCACATGTGAGATTCAGGCCCAGGCAGAGAGGGACTAAATAAATGTTTGAATTTGTCTATGATTGTTAGAGAGAAATCAAAAGCCAAATCTGGATAATAATTGTTCGCATATTAGCTATCACTCTTCTTTCATCTTCTCCAGATGTAGGTAATTGAATTGGCCAAACATGATCTCAATTTCCACATTAGGTTTGAAGTAGTTTAAAGTACACTTGTGGGTGAGCATATAGATTTTGTGAACTACAGTCATACTCTGCAAATGTTCCCATAATCCATGCCATCAGTGTGTAAGTTATAATGCTCTCTTTGCCTTTATGGGATTCTATTTCCTGATGCTTTTCTCTTTCCATCCTTCTCCCTTGACCCTTTATGAATGAACAGTATGAGGTATCTACTAGACACTTAGACTGTTGCACAGAGAATAAGAGCCACTCAAAGATCTGGAAAGGGAAGTGCACCCCACTGGTGAGGACATTGAAACCCAGTGCCAGAGAGCCACACTGTGCCCACCACACATTTGGAGTTGGAGCTCAGTCCATATTTGTTAACTTTTCACAAAACAGTGGTTTCTGGACCTTAGGCTATTGGCAAGAACTAAATATGAGGCATGGCAATGTGTCTGGACAAAGTTAGAATTTGTTGGCTGTGGTGAAATCTGAGGTCAAAATCAAACTCCCTTCTTGCTCCCCTGACTAAAGCCACTGAAAATAGTTCCTCATTGTGGTTTCCAAGATTCAAAGAAAAGACAGCTCCAAGTGGCTTATTACACAAGGTTCGGAAGGCTTACAGGCATCCACTGGTTCCCATCAAGCTGGATTTTGATGGGTTAAATGTGAGTGAATCAGGAACAGAAGAATTAAATTTCCTTTCCAATACACATGGGTTTTAAATGAAGGGAAAAAGGTGCTTTGGGGCACAAGGCATTTATTTGCCCAACTCCAAACATTCAAAAAACAGTTCAAGATGTCTTAGTAAATCCAGCCAGCTGCCCAATCCCTCTTCTTTCTGGAAGTGATTGTGTATATATGCATGCTGATAGGTACACAGAGAGTGGTCCCTAATCTTCTGGAATCTGAGTTTTAGATCTTCTGGTCTCTGGTACAGATGAGCCTAATTTCCAAGGTGGTCTAGTGATAAGAGTTACCATGGTCTTTCCGACCAAATATGATATAAAGCTTCCTCAACCTCTCACCCAATGGCTGCTTAAATACACAACCTCATGAGTTGAAGAAGATTTTTCATTTACCAAGAACCAATGTCTCAAATATTTAGGTCACAAACACTTACTTTGTCTCCTGTTTACATAGGGCAGCCTATTAATGACTATTTTCAATCTGCAGTGAGAGCAATACATGGCGAAAATGTGACTCAATTTCCCTAAAGTCTAAATAAGTTAGATAATAGAGACTGAGAGGAGAGCAATAGAAGGGAACAAGAATGTAAGTCAGGAGACTGCTTCAGGCATCTGGGGGTGGAGAAATGGGAGAAAGGAGAAATGGGTTAGAAAGGAAGATGGGATTCTAAGAAGTCTTTGTTGAATACACATTTTCTGTGGAAACCAGGGAGGAATAAATGGTTCCACCAACCTAATGTGTTTTGGCCAATTTGGGTGATGAAAAGTAAGGATGGGAGTTTATTGTTCCTTTTTGCAGGCTGATTGTCTTAGGTTAAACTTCGTGTATTGCAAGCAACACACCAATCACATCTGAATCCATTGTGGTTACTCTCACCCACCCCCTGGGGTGTTGGCAGGGTTTACATGTGAAGTGGAGATGAGGGGTGAAGGAGGGAGAAGATGCATTCAAGTTACAAGCTTGCTCCTGGGCAGATTGAGGCATCATTGATGGAGATGCACAAAGGAGATGAGGTGATGAACAGAAAAAGATAATGTTTTGAAGAATAATATCAGCTCCACAGATTTATTTTGGAGTTGTATGCATATTGGTGCTAGTTTAAAAATGATTGTAATTTAAATCCTGTAAATAAATGAAGCTGTCCTAAATCCAAATTCTACTTCCTGTGAATGGTAAAACTCCCTTGTTATGATTAGGGCAGTGTATATAAAATCTCAGCAAGTTAAACTTTTATGGTCACCTTCATCACTGACTTCCTACCTTCTTCTTATTCCCCTCTGTTTCTTGAGATTTCCTTTAACTTTCATCTATCTATTGGACCATAAACTATACATTTTTCTTTAGTTTGAATAACAAAGACAAAACATATATATTGATTTTCTTTTCCCCCAAATTTTCATAAACTCTTCTGCGTAGACAGAGTGTTCAAAGATATTTCTGTGTGTTTTTAATATTCAGGTCTAAGCTTTACTTTACAGGTCAAAGACTCAGCAGCTACAGCTTTAAGATGACTACTTAAATAAGACCTGTTAAGTTTCTTCATGAGATGCCATTTTCTTTCTGGGTCTTTATCCAAATAGGGGAAAAGGGGGAGGGATTGTCATTGTTCTAGTCATAGAAATTAAAGCAAATGGATATATACTGGACCCAAGTGATGCTGTGGCTAATAGGTGAAATAAAAAGATCAACTGGAGAAATCAGAGGACATCAGAGAAAGGAGAGGAGAATTGGAGAAGAGTAATAGCAGAAGATAGGATGAAGAAGAAGAAGGTGAGCACCAGGACAGAGAGTATTATGACTAGTAGCATGAGAGAAATAGAACCCATGGGTCTTTGGTAGATGTACAAATGGCTGCACAGCTCACTCCACACACCACTTTCCCATGAGTAAGGCTCCACCTGGGAGAGGCCAAAGCCCAAGTGTGATAAGTGAACATCCATAAAGGTTAGAAATGGAAAGTGATCAGTACCATTCTCAGCATCCTGGATGATAAAATTGATAATACGCTTGTCAGGCTGGGGAATAATGTCAAAGTAAGAGTTTGGAAAAAAGAAAAGATAACAGGAATAGAAGACACAATTATAAAAGTGTTCAGAATTAAGAAAAAAAGCAAGCACTTGGTGGTCCATTTGGGGTAGAAAATCAAACTAAGTTCCTCAAGGATTCCAAATACTCTTCCTCCAATCAAGCTATGGTGACAAAACATTCATTAAGCCCAAAAGTGTACTAGAAGCTGTACCAGGTGCTTTCAAATGTGGTGATTTAACTCATGCTCAAAATAAGTCTATAAGAAAGGTTTTTACAATTTTTCTATTGGACAGGTGAGCAAGTTGAGTGTCTGAAATGATGTGACTTCCCCTAGATAACACAGCACATGAATACCAAAGCTGAAACTGGAATGTGAAGTTATGACTCCAAATTCAGCGTTTCTCTACCAGGCAACACTTCCCCTATTTTGCATGAGAGACATTTCTGTGTTGTTACTGAAGAATAATGATCTTTTGAAGAACAGAAGTCAGAGGACTGGATGCCTGACCATTCCTTCAGCTGCTCAGGGCTGTTGATTTTCTCAGGACCATTATTTCCGAGTTTTATTTTGGGTCTGCTGCTGTCTAGCTGTGTAATCACAGATGAATTATGTAGCAATTGAGGTATGAGTTTTCTGGCCTGTAAATGAAAGAATGCAACTGGCTCTTGAACCCTTGACACTTTGACATTTATGTCTGCAAGGATCTCTGGAGTTGGTCTCATCTGCCAACTTTGGGTCTGTAGTGCTTCAGAGGGAAGAACCCAGAAAGAAAGGGATAAGAGCACAGACTTGTCCTGGGGATAATGGGGCAGTGAGTAAGTGAGTGAAGCCTGTCTTTGACTTCATCACCATTCCTTGCTGCCTCTTTGATTTTTCAAATCCCTATTGTGGGTCTATACCCAGGGGTCCCAGTCAATTACTACTCAACTCATTCCCCCAAGTTTGTCAATGTGGGTTTAAAATGTTACCCTTTCCATGAAGCATTCAGTCTTTTATACTCAACTCTAATAAGCAGAGGTTAAAGATTAAAAAAAAGCCAATGAATTTTTCAAAATACCAGTTTCACTATTGTGTTTAACAATGGAATTGAGGAGATGGTTGTAGGAGAAGATGGAGTTATCAGAATAAGACCTCCATGATTTATGATTCCTACATCAGAATTGGAGGCAGATGAGGGCACCTGGGAGCCTGCTGGGAGTGCCTGCTAACGGGCAGTTGGATGGAATACAGCTTTCCTGTGCCATGGGCTGTTCCTCAGGACTTCTCTGCCTGTGTCCTCATCTGCCTAGGCTTCCCCACCCAGCCAGACATTTGAACCAAAAAGGGTAGACATAGGTGGGTGTGCAATTAGGCAGATTAGCTAGAGATCCTGGTTATACTACTTACTATTTGTGTAACATCTACAGGTTACTGCAGGTTACTTTGTCCCTCTCAGCTTTAGTTTTCTCATCTGTTAAGCGGAAGTTGTTCTGAGGTTCCATCAGATGACCTTGTACTGAGCCTGCCATGTGCAAGACACACAGGGAGTGGTTAGAAGCAGCATATGGCTCCAGAGAGCCTGAGCTGGACTCTGGCCTCCCCCATTTATTAGCAAGTGAATGTGAGCAGTTTACTGAATCTTCCTGTGCCTCATTTCCTCATCTGCAAAGCGCAGCTAGTAAAGATGCCCACCCTATGGAGTTGTCAACATGTGAAATGTGTAGAGTGGTTAGAACAGTGCCTGCGTCTAGTAAGTGGTACAAATGTGTTTGCTCTCATTGCTGTCATGATGATGGTGCTTGCCTCTGCAGCCCATGGTGTGGCAGGAAAACTGTTGGTCAGCTAGTTCTTGCTCATGTTTAGGCCCATAGTGCATAGGCTACAGGCATGGTCCATTATATTTGTTCAATTTGAAGCCCACAAAGATAAAGTAAACCAGTCTCCCCATCTTCACATGCTGGGAGAGGGCAAGAAGAAAGGCTCAAACCTCTTTGCCTGTGTGAGACTGGGTGCGTCACAGTGTGGGAGAGCCCTGAGTTGTCACCACCCCCCAAACCCCCCTGTACATGAACCACAGAGGGGGATGCCCCAAGGGTTCCCACCACACTCTGGGTTTGCTGTTGCCTCCTCGGAGCACCCGTGTTGATTTAAATTACAGCTCTGCAGCAGGCGCACAGCTCTGAGGGCATCCCTAAGTTGCCCGCTGAGCAGTGGGGGGTCTGAGCTGGGAGAACAAGGATAAAATCTGCAAGTCAGCAGCTTTGAGGCACCACCAACACTTGGAGGGGCCTGCGGTCTGAGGCACAGAGACCCCCAGGGAGCCAAACTGCCAAATAGTGAGTTGCTCATAAATATGAGTAGGGGATGGAAGGCAGAAGAAACCACAGCTAAACATATATAAAGATTCCTCACAAAGGACAGCGTGGTACTGCTGGCTTTCTGCAAAGTGAGTGAGGCTGACTGTGTGCAGGCATGCACACTCATGCACATACACACGCACACGCACACACGCGTGAATGCACACACGCACACACTCATTCTATAATGACCTCCGTGGAAAACTCCTTTGCCATCCTTCCCATCCACAGTGTTGGAGCAATTAGGTAGGACTTGGGCAGAATGATTCATGCTTCAATAAATTCAATTTCAACAAAACATAATTATGGTGAGTCACCTAATCGCAGCTGTAATCATGGCCCGCCCCTCCAGAAGTCAAAACAGTTGAGGGCATTCAGCAAGGGCATCTGGTCCCTCATTATGACTGCAGCCTCCATCTTCTGCCAAGCAGCCATGTTTGGGACTCCAGTTCCCTTCTGGTTTTTTAAATTACAGAATATTTCAGACATACATAAGGTGCAACGAATACTCCAGCACTGTGGTCCCCAATCCCCGGGCTGCAGACAGGCACTGGTCCATGGCCTGTTAGGAACAGGGCCACACAGCAGGAGGTGAGCAGTGGGCGAGCTAGTGAAGCTTCATGTGTATTTACAGCCGCTCCCCGTCGCTGGCATCACCACATAGGCTCCGCCTCCTGTCAGATCAGTGGTGGCATTAGATTCTCATAAGAGCCTGAACTCTACTGTAAACTGTGCATGCGAGGGATCCAGGCTGCACGCTCCTTATGAGAATCTAATGCCTGATGATCTGAGGAGGAGCTGAAGTGGTGGTGCTAGGGTTGGGGAGTGGTGGCAATTACAGATTATCATTAGCAGAGAGATTTGACGCACAATAAAGGCAATGCACTTGAATCATCCTCAGTCTCCCCTCTTCTCCTCCCCCATCCGTGGAAATATTATCTTCTATGAAACCATTCCCTGGTGCCAAAACATTGGTGACTGTTGCTCTAGTGAATATCCTGTGTGCACCAACCAGCCTAAGAATAAACATGACAAATAAGGTTAAAACCCCTTGTATCACCTCTGATTCCATTCCTCTGTTTCTCAGTAGAGACAATAATATTTGATCTTGGTATTCATCATTCCCTTGTATATGTCTACTCTCTATGTATCTTTAAAATTACATAGCATTGCTTTCATATTTGAAAACATATTTCATAAGTGCTTAAATAAATGGTATCATTTGTCTATTCTTCTGCAACTTGGCTTTTCCCCCTAACTTTTTGAGATATTTATGCTGGATATGTATCTTTAGTTTTATTATATTAATTTCTGTTTAGAATTCCACGTATGAATAGTTCAAAATAGGTTTTATATACATTTCCCTCTCTATGGATGTTTAGTTTGTTTCTAGCATTTTCTATTAACAATCAATGGTTCCATGCACACTGGTATATGTGTTTCCTGTGTACATGTGTGAGGTTCCCTTGGCATACACCTCAGAGCAGAGGTGCTGAGTTGTGGGATACCCACTTCGCCAATTTTGCTAGATGTTGCCAAATGGCCCTCTAAAGTGTTTGCACCAATTTACGTATCCATTAGAAGTTTATGAGTTCCTGTTGATCTTACATTTTCACTAATATTACTTATTGTCAGACATTTAATTTCTTCCTTTTAGATGTTAAATGTTTTCTCTGTAGTTTTAATTTACATTTTCTGAGTTGTTACTGACGTCAAACATCTTATCATAGAATTAGGAACCATTCAAGTTTCTTCTTCTGTGCCTCACTTGTTTGTATGTTTTGCTGCTTGCCTATTGTTACTATTTTGGGGGGGATAATATATAAAATATCCTTATTACAAATATAATAATTCATATTTTCTGTTTCTTCCCATGCCAATTTGAATAAATTGCATTTTTTTCAAGAAATGTACCCCTTTCATCTAAGCTGTAAAATATAATGACATAAAGTTGCTCCAGTATTTACTTAGTATCCTTCCTTTTGTGGTGATAACATTTTTTTTTTATTCCTGATGTTGGTGACATGTATTTCCTTCCTTCCTTCCTTCTTTCCTTCCTTCCTTCCTTCCTTCCTTCCTTCCTTCCTTCCTTCCTTCCTTCCTTCCTTCCTTCCTTCCATCCATCAGTATAACTAAGAGTTTGTCAATTTTGTTGGTCTTTTCAAAGAACGAGCTTTTGGCCTTGTTAATTTTTTCTATTAACTATTTTTAATTTTATTGATTTCTATTCTTGTAATTATTACCTTCCGTTTACTTCCTTTGAGTTTACTTTGCTCTTCTTTTTTGAACTTCTTATGGTAGAATCTTAGGCCAATGTTTTCAGGCCTTTCTGCTTTTGCATTTAAAGCTGTAAGTTTCCCATTTAAGCACTGCTTCAGTTGCATCTTACAAATTTTGATATTGTGTTTTCTTTACCATTCAGTTCAAAATACTTCCTAATTTTACTTGTGTTTTTGTCTTTGAACCATAAATTATTTAAAAGTATGTCATTTATTTGCAAATAATTGGATTTTCCTAGATACGTTATTATTGATTAATTTTCTTGTGATCACAGGATCTACTCTACATGATTTCTGTCCTTTTGAACTTATTGACAACTGTTTTATGGCATAATATATGGTCTCTCTTGGTTAACGTACCATATGAAAAGAATGTGTATTTTGCAGTTGGATATAGAGTTCTATAAACATCAATTAGATTAGGGTGGTTTATAGTGACATTCAGATTTTCTGTCGGTGTCTTTACTGATATTCCATCTTGTTCTATCAATTACTGAGAAAGGGTGTTAAAATCTACTAAGATTGGGGAGTTGTCTTTTATTTTCTAATTCTGTTGAGTGTTGATTCATTAGCTTGAGTTATTGGATACAAACACATTTGTAATTATTGCCCTCCTAGTGAATTACCCCTTTTAAAAATTGTATCACTACTTATATTCTTTGTCAGGAAATCTACTTTTGTTTTTTTTTTTTGCCTGATGTTAATATCATCAGTCTAGCATTCCTATGCTTACTGCTTGCATAGTATTTCTTCACCACCATCCATTTACTTTCATACTATGTGTATCTTTATATTTGAACTGTGTCTCTTATAGGCAAATGCTTGAGTCTTGCTTTTTTTAAAAAAAAATCTACTCTGACACTCTCAGCCTTCTGATTCTGAGACCATTAAGGTTCAATGTAATTAGTGATAGGGCTGAATTTAAGTCTGCTATTTTATTATATTACTATTTGTTTTTTGTTCCTCTCTTCTCCTTTTTCTGCTTTATTTTAGATTATTTGAATATTTTTAATATTTTTAGTTTTCTATTTTAATTTATATTGGCTTAAAGTACACATTATTATATATACTCTAATGGTTGTTCTGTCTATGTATTATCTATCTTGCCTTCCTGGTCTACTAAAAGTTAATATTACCACTCATGTAAACCTGACAAACACCATTGGCCCCTTTACTCCATACCCACCTTATTTTATATTACATTCATCACATGTGTAACATTTACATAAATTGAAAATCCCATCAATATATTGAAATTTTAGTGTAAGCAATTATAGGTATTTTAAAGAACTTAAGAGGAAAGAAATTAGTGTTTTATATTTACCCAGATGTGATGGCTTTTTGATATATCAACTTGGCTAGGCTGAACTATATTTCCAGTTATTCAGTCAAGCATTGACTTAGGTACTGTTCTGGAGGAGTTTCATAGATGTGATTAAAGTCCTTAATCATTACCCATTGCCTTTAAATTAATCAAAAGGGAGATTAGCCTGTGTAAGACTTTTAAAAGAGGACTTAGTCTCTCCCTGAGCTCAGAGACTCCAGATTTGTGGGGTTCTAATTTTCTCATTATCTTCCCTATTGATCACCTGCCCTAGCTAGACCCCATAATTGTATAAGCCAATTCTTTGTAATAATCCTCCCCCAACAATCTCCCCTGTGTATGTGTGTGTGTGTGTGTGTGTATCTCTCTTCCTGTATACAGTCTGATAGTTCTCAGAAATGCGTCCGCAGGTGATTTCATCATTGTGTGAACATCACAGAGTATGCCTAGATGGTATATATATTTATATAATATTTATATATATATATATTCCACATGGAAAATCAAGCTAATGTCCCAGCACCATGACTAAATATCAATCATTTCCTCTACTAGATCTGTAATGGCAATATCAAGTACCATATATCAGGTTTTTCTATATGTGCTCTGTTATAATTTAATGGGACCACCATATGGTGCACATGACATCGTATATACATTCTGTCTTTGGCCAAAATGTCATTATGCAAAGCATGAATGCATATATACTTCTCTGGCTGAACCATGACTTATATGCCAGATATTTACAATTTTTGATATTTTATTCTTTCCTGAAGATGCAAGTTTTACTCTAGTATCTTGTTCTTGCAGCTGAAAGAAATTCCTTCAGTTTTTTTTTGTAGTGCAGGTCTGCTAGCAGTGAATTCTTAGATTTTCTTTGTCCGAAAATATTTTTATTTTACTTTCATTCCTAAAGAATATTTTTTGCTGGATATAAAATTTTGGGTTGATAGTGTTTTGTTCTCTCATCACTTTAAATCTGTTGTTCCACTATCTTCTGACCTCCATGGTTCCTGATGAGAATTCACTGTCATGTATGTATCATTTCCTGTATGTAATGTATCATTTTTCTTAACTTCTTTAAGGTTTGTTTTTTATTCATAGTTTTAAGCAGTTTGAGTACAATGTGTCTAGGCAGAGCTTTCTTTGAATTTGTCAAATTTATCATTAGAGTTTGCTGAATTTGACTTAATAAATTTGGGAAGATTTTGGTCGTCACTTCTTCAAAAAAATTTTTCTGTCCCTAATATCTTTTCTTCTGAGACTCCAATTACATGTTTGTTAGAGTTCTTGATGGTTGTTTTCCTCTTGTTAATTTGTGAAGTTCTGTATATATTCTGGATGCTAATTTTTGTTAGTTATATGTTTGCAATTTTCTTCCATTAATGTATTGTTCATCTTTTAACTTTTTATAGTATCTTTTTTGTTTATAAGTTTTATATTTATTTTAACATAGATGAACATATCAATCCTCCTTAAAGTCATTGTTTTTTAAATGTTCTTTTTGTGTTATAGATTAAAAAATTCTTTCCTATTCCAAAGTTTTGAAGATATGCTATGATTTCTTCTAAAAAGTTTTAGGTTTTCTTTTCATATCTATGTATTTAATCAACATTAAATACAATTTTGTTTAAGGGGAGATGTAGGGCTCCAATTAGAAGGTGATTTGCATATTAATAACCAGTTATCTTGACATGTATCCTTTTCCCCAGGGATTTGCAATGCCATCCCCATGTTATATTGTGTTTTCTATTATGGAATTCCCCTTCTTCTTCTTCTTCTTCTTCTTCTTCTTCTTCTTCTTCTTCTTCTTCTTCTTCTTCTTCTTCTTCTTCTTTTTCTTCTTCTCCTTTTTTCTTTCTACAAGTCTTCACCATCATCAGAGGAAAGAAATTCTCCATCTAGCAAGCCTTTCTGGCCCCCATCCAAGATCAAAAGAGAGGACAATTCTGTAGCATA
>CAUYRT010024133.1:0-33463 GCA_963574885.1 Lepilemur ruficaudatus | reverse complement strand
GTTGGAGCACTGCTGGATGGGGATGGAGCACTGTGGATGGGGATGGAGCATTGTGGATGGGGTTGGAGCACGCCTGGACGGGGTTGTGGAAGGATTGCAGAACCAAGAGACCATGTTTCAGGGGAAGTGCCTCCTTCTGAGCCTCACGCGTGTTCTCAGAGCTTTGTTCAGAACTCAGAGGCATTTCTGCAGCCAGAGGGACCTCACCAAGGCCAGGGGAATCTGTCTGAGGCTGGTGGAAGGAGCGCCAAGAAAAACGGAGCTCAGATCATGCTAGTGAGGTGGCTTTGGGGGTCCCTTAATAGAGTTCTCCAGCGAAACAGAACCAACCAATTATATATGCACATGCACACATGTATATGTAATTGATAGATGTTATACCTACAGAGATCTGGTATCTATCTATCTATCTAGATTTATTTTAAGGAATGGGCTTGCACAATTGTGGAGCTGGAAAATCCAAAATCTGCAGGAGTGCTGGCGGCTGGAGACCCAAGGAGGAGCTAGGTTGTGGCTGGAGTCTGCAGGCTGACCCCGGGCAGAGCCCCCTCCTCTTTGGGGGAACCTCAGTCTTTTTAGGCCTTCAACTGGTTGGGTGAGGCCCACCCACATTGCAGAGGGCCTCTGCTCTACTCAAGTGTACAGATTTAAATGTGAATTACAATGAAAAAATACCTTCGCAGTGACATCTGGACCGGGGCTTGACTAACTATCTGGGTGTGGTGGCCCACGTAAGCTGACACATAAAATTTACCATCACAGTCTCAGGGCAGACTGGAGGGGTGTCTTCCCCGGGCACAGGAGACTCAGATGTAGCCAATCTCCACTTCAGCCAGTGTCACTCTGCCCAGCACAGGACGACGGCCAGGTGCTTGGCCGGCAGTTCCACAACCAGCAGCAGCTTGCCCGTGTCCGGGGCTGAACACAGTCTCCATCGTGCTCCGGGAGCCTGCTGAGGCGGCTCCTTTTCACCTGCTCTGCTCCTCAACGGCGTGGGCATCAGCCCAGGCAGCGGAACGGGGGCTGCTCGGATCCGCCCGTTCCCACCGCTGCGAGCAGGGTCTGAGCCTCAGGCGTTCTCAGTGTGTCACCGGGTTGGGGGATCCCCATGTTTTAAGGGATTTGGGTCTTGGTGGCACATCAGTTGTTCCTGATTGCTACCAGCTATTCATTTATAAATCCTCAGAGAAAAGGTGTCTCCATTCTTGGCCCTTTAAGTCCTGGGCTGGTCAAAGTTGTAGCTAGTTAGGAATTTGAGGGGAATTTGGTGGACTCCTTGGCGGGCACCAAGGAGGTCTCCAGGGCTGGGAGGTTTGCTTGGTTTACAAGTTGTGGTTCTAAACAGCGGCTCATGTGGCTCCTTACGTGGAAGGATCCTTCCGTTCCAGCTCACTGCTCACGTTGTGGCTTGCCAATCAGTTTTCCTGGAGAAAACTGTTTTTAATCGCCATGAGTACCCTGTGAATGGCTGGGTCTCTTGCGTTTCCCTGAGCCTCTGAGGAGGATGCTCACTGTTTCAGCGTGTTCACCAAGCGAGGTTGCCAAGCGTAACTCACACGTGTTTCTGGAGGCCGGTCTACACAGCAGCCTGCAAGAACTCTCCCTGGAGGGCTGGGTCCCAGCACGAGGATGGTCCCTCCCAGAACCACGCAGGGAGGTGTGGCAGATGGTGGAGAACCGCAGAGGCCCGGCTCCCTCCAAGGCCGGCTCACGGGGGTGCTCTCAGAGCTAGACCCTGGCGTGGGCACAGCACACGCTGCCTTGCATCCGTGCACACGGACTCCGATTCAGCCTCTCCCACCCCCTTCCCTCCTGCGTGCCGGATCGTGAAGCTGGAGAGAGTTGAACGACATTTGCAGCAGCGGTCAGGTAACAAAAATGAATTCTGGCGGAACGCCGCTGCCATCCTCTCTTCTCCCTGTCAACACACACATGGAAGGTCATTTTTGATCAGACAGAACTCACTGAGATGTGGTCTCCACCTCTCCTGCATCCTGTGGATTCTTGCTTTGATCTCTAGGAACCATTTACAGTGATGATTTTGAACTATATGAGGTTTAAAAAATTGTTAAATGCTTAAGAATAGATTGGGCCGGGTGTCGTGGTTCACGCCTGTAATCCCAGCACTTTGGGAGGCCGAGGCAGTAGGATCAATGGAGCCCAGGAGTTTGAGACCAGCCTGGTCAAAATAGTGAGCCCCTGTTCCTACCAAAATACATACATACATAAATAAAAGATAATAAAAGATTTTAAAAGCATAGATTAAAAAAGATGCAAATGATGTCAGTTGAAATCACCCCTCGCTCCCCATGGCAAGTCCCCCCTTGCATGCTGGCCAGGCCAGCCGTGCCCAGTCCTGACGCGGCAGCTGGGGGTGAGGGCCTTGGGCAACGTGCTGAACTCGAGTCTTGTCTCCCGGCTCCAGCCCCGGTCTCACCCCCCAGCCGGCTGCTCCTCAAATGTGTGTGTGCGTGTGTGCATGTGCGTGCAGGAGTGTGTGGGCGTGCTGTGTGCATGTGCGTTTGTCTGTGGGCGTGCTGTGTGCATGTGCACGTGTACTGTGGTGTGTTGCGTGTGTGTGCACGTGTGGGTGCAAGCTGGCGGTGTGAGCACACACAACTGTACGCAGGTGTGCTATGTGTACGTGTGCGTGTGCGTGTGCCTGTGTGTGACTCCTCAGGGCTGAGGATGGGCATCTGTTGTGATTTCAGTCAGGCATGGCAGATGGAGACGTGTAAATTTCATACTTTGGGGTGCTTCCCTTGTTGACGTGGGAACAGGACCCCCACCCAGGGAGCTGGTCAGCTAGGATCAGTCTCCCCAACTTGTCTGCAACTGGGAGAGTGGGGTGTGTATTTCTCACTTCGAAAGAAGGCAGGATGCTACAGCGCTCAGGACTCAGGTCATTTAGGCGGCTCCCGGCCTCTCGGGCAGGTCTTCTGCATAGCTAGCAACAAAAGATTGCAACTTAGACCTCATCTATTTTGAATTTCAACAGGAGAAACTTTGGGAATGTGTTCTCATGGTGGATTTTATGATGTACTCAGGCCTTCCAGAAGCTTCTTGACACTCCCTTGCCTATAAAAAGGCTCCAACAGCATTGGCTGAGTTTAACTGGACGCGTGAAAGCGGAACTCAAGGGAAGGCTAGATCAGAGCAAGGATGTGGACACCAGCCATACGGCTAGCAGAGGAACTCGCATTGCGTTTAGATTGTTAACGCTGCCGTGCGTTGAGAGAGAACCTGTGTTTCCCTCCTGTGAGACAAGAAGAATTGTGTTGATTTCAACAAGAAATTAATCTGGTCAGATGACGAGAACAGAGCCGGCGGGGTGAGATCCGGGTTTTATCATGGACTCCCGCTCAGTGTCAAAGCAAATTCGAGTCCTCGAGAAGCGCTCTGTGATTGTCTGTCTAGAGTGGGAACCTGCTTCTTCCACGTGTGGGGGTACACTTGCCACCTTTGCCACCAGGGGCTGTGGTTTTCAACTGGCTTTTAAATTATGTCGTCGCTAAACAGAATCCTGACCGTTGTGTTTTGTTCCTGTGGCTTTTCATTATCCCCAAGATGGCTAAATGGATTAAGTTCTAAAAGCTTTTAAAAAGGAAAGAAGAAGCGTTTGCTTTCTGGCCAAGTCCAACAGGAAATGATTTTGGCCTCACAGCTATTTTCAGAGTGAGTTATTATCGATCAAAACGAAACTTATAACAGAAACCACTTTTCCACCATTACTATAAAGTTAACTACTGGGAACGCAATTGTACTTATATATGGAGATGTGTTTTTTATTTTAGCAAACGCCCATAACTCTCTTGCTTGCAATCTGGTTGGAATTGGATTGCATGCATCTATCTGACCGCGAGCGAGGCAAGGCGCAAGGACAGTGTGGGGAGACCACAGCCACGGGGACCCGCGGCGGGGTTCCTAAATCACGGTCACAGCGGTTGTCTGAATCCACCAAAAACACTTGCTTAACTGTTGCCCTTGGAGCTGTAATTAAAAGGGAAAATACAATAAACAAACCATAATATGCACAGTGCTACATCTGCTCTGTGGTTTAACCAGTGCGCTACCCAAAACGTCTCCTTAATTAAAGGCATAAATCCATCTGCATAAACACTGCCATCTACCAGACTGTGGGTTTTCCTCCTCCAAGAGCCGTGTTCTGGGTGGCACAGAAATGATGAATTGGGACAACCACGGCACCACAGTGACAAAGAAGAGAGGAAGTAAGAAGAAAGTGTGGATTTTTGTAGGTGTTCGACAACCAACAAGTAAGGGGCCTCTTTTCCTTGACGCATGCCCCCTTCCGTCATTCCAAAGATTCTCGATCACACTGCGAATTCCTGGGAAGAGAGTGTGGCATGGGACATCAGAGCCCTCTTGGTAAAACTCATGGCTTCTCACCGAGCTCCACTCCCAGACCACTGAGCATCCCGGAGAGAGGAAGTAGCCGCCTGGGGGAGGTGACCTCCTGTGCCACCGTTGAACTTAGAGAGAGGAGTCCAGGAGGATGCTGGGGAACGAGGGGTGGCTTCAAGTGGCAGCTGCAAAAGGAGAAAAATCTGGACTGTTCTTGGGGGCTGCGGCCAATCTCGGCAGGCCGGGGAGCACACTGCCAACTCCTTAGAAGGCTGTTGCCCAAGGATGGAGACCCTCTCCCGAGCCCTCCTTTCTCCATTGCATGATTGGGAATTCTTACTTCCATTTAATGTGTCAGTCACCTTGGAGACTCTCCCCTAGGGCCCCAAACATGGCCCTAAAACAGAGCAGCCCTTTGTTTCAGAGGCCCCATGGACTTCTCCTTTCCCTTGAGAGGAGAATGGGTGGGTGGACTGAGGGACAGAGGGGGCAGGGCTGGCGACAGGGAAGCTGAGAGGGGCATTCTGCTGCTTCGGGGCAGCAGGAGCCTGGAGGGGGCCCGTTTGGACCAAAGGACCAGGCCAGTGTCCCCTTCCCTGCTGCTGGAGGCTCCCAGTCGCTCAGGTGGCTGCTGCGTCCCCATGTCTAGGGACCAAAACACCATCTGGGAAAAGCCTTTAAGACACACGGACCTCTCCAGCCACAGCTCTGACCTGAGCTTGCCCCTTTCGCGTCCCCACTTCTCCCTGCCTGCTATGACCCGGGCTGGGGGTGGGTCTCATGTGGGGGCTGAGACTTGGGAAGCTCGTGGTTACTGCGCGGCAAAACCACCTCGTCCACCGTCTGCTGCGTCCACCGCGTGCTTCCTTTTCTCCGGTTCCGTCTCGTCTGATCTCAATCACTGCAGAGCTCGGGTGCGCTTCGGGCCCGGCTGCAACTGCCCTAAACATCCCTGACGCCAGACCCAGGGCAGGAGGAGATACAGGGGCAGGGAGGGAGGAAGAGCTCGCATTCCCCTCTGTGGCTTCAGCCCGGGTTCCACCTGCTGCTGCCCGAAACCCCTTTCATCTCATCCAGGTGAGGGGCCAGCGTGGCCCTCAGCAGCATGGCAAGGACGGAGGCTGTAAGTGGATTCCGGCCCAAGGAACCCAGGGCTCCTGGGCAACATATTCATGTCTTGTCCGTGTCCAAAGGGAGGGTGTTCCATGGAGGTGAGCCTTCAGGTAGGGGAAGAAACAAAGGAGGCGAGAGGGGGAAGTGGACAGGAGAGACGGGGTTCGGGAGCAGCGGCGGATGTCCCGGGGCTCGAATGCAGTAAATGATCAAAGAAAAATGAGGGAAGGTTTTCCTAATATCCCTCTTCTTCTGGATGTTAATAATATTATTTTGATATGTTATACTCTGTCCATAAGACAGCTAAATTGGTTTGTCCGTGAATCTCCGTTGGACTTCCTCATTGTGCTATTGACTTTAGGTTAAGAACAAAGGGACACGTGGACGCCCTGCTATAAATCACCAGCAATCTTGCTCCTGAAGAACTAATTGCACCGACACCCCCATCTTTCACACTGCGTTTGCTACGGACGCTTGTGCTCGAGGACGAGGAGCGGATGAAAAGGGACACCGAGCGCCTTTGTTGTGTCCCCGCACAGGGCCATCAATCTTCCCAATAAAACGAGGCAGGAGATGTCATGCCTCCAGAAGGGACGGGATGAAAGATGTGTTGCTGAAACAACTGATTATTACGCATTTGCATGCGGGGACTTGCAATTTGTACCCATCAAACTTGCTCCTCCTTCGTGCTTTGGCACTTGGGTTTTAAGTTAATTTTCCAGGAAGGCCTGGTCCTGTGGGTTTGGGGATGTGTTTAGCTGGATTTTTAAATGATAAAGTGGATGTGCCTCCATGACAGAAAGGACAGAAAAATGCAGCAAATGTTGGTTTTTCCTCTTGTCCTTACACAGGTTCTCTGAGTTCAAATTGGAGATGCTTTCAAATGAGAGGAGAGTGGGGTGGGCCAAGCAGACAGCTGCGCAGGAAAGCCCCAGACCAGGAAGGAAAGCTCTGGGCCAGGGGGGAAAGCCCAAGACCAGGAGGGAAAGCCCTGGGCCAGGGGTCCTGGAAGTGTGGCCGCTGGTCAGCAGCACGGAGGAAGCTGTCAGCCACACAGACTCTGGGGCCCCACGCCAGACTTGCTGAATCAGACACTCTGGGGCTAAGGCTGGCAGTTTGCAGCTGAACAAGCCTTGCAGGTGACTCTGGTGCACGCTCAGGTGTGAGACCCACTGCTCCAGATGACAGTCTTGAAAACAGGTGACTTCGTCACTACTTTGAGGAAGGCATTGCTATGGAGACAGGCCCAGGGATATCGTGTCACACAATCAAAACGTGGCTTCCCTTTGGCTGCTACGCACAACCTTAAGAAAGACATGGTACGATACATGCTCAGAGTGTCAAGAAGATGTTGAAATTACATCCAGCTTCCCCCAAGCCCTGGCAATTTGTGTGTGCATGCTGTGTGGGTGCGGTGTTGGTAATGAAGGATGGCACGTGTGAATTAACAGTTTACTTCTCAACAGGCTTGGAAAAGTCAGTCTAGTATCCACCCAGTTGACAACAAATATTTAATAAGCACCTACTATGTGCCAGGTGCTATGGTATGTGATGGGGGACACTGGCAAATGAGTTGAGAAAAATCCCTCTCCTTCCATGGCTTACGAACCATGACAATGCACAACAGGTAACGAAATAGCCTGAGCAGAGGGAAGCAGAGCCAAGCTTCACCTGGGGTCCTCTGGAATGTGATTCATTCCTTTTTTCTTTGTCAGTGACATCATACTCATGATTGCATTTCTCTTTAATATTCAATCAAGGATGATGACAATGAGAAATGGAAAGACACCCTGGGGAGCTTTTCTGCTGCAGAACAACAGGTTCTTGCATGAAATAATTTTTATTGCCTTGCTGGGCTTGCATGGAAAACTTTAAGATGCCTTAAAATGGGGGAAGGAAAACAACAAAGCACCCTGCGCCGGGAGCCACATGAGCTGTAAAGCTTCCTTGCAAGCGGTACAGCTGCAATGTAACACGTCAGCAACGAGGAGAAAAGTTGGTGCTAAAACTTGCCCCTTAAGCTTCGGAATGTGGAAGGGGGCTGGGGTCACCCTGAGAGGGTGGTTCCCCAGGCTCATGGCAGAAGCGAATGGAAATGTTCTTTTGAGGAAAATACTCTCCATTTAGGGACCCACAGTTAAGGTCAACCTCTATGAACTCAGGCCCAGCAACGGCTGAATAAACCACCACCGTGAGCAAGCGTGAGCGGAAACAATGTATCCCGCTTGACTCTCCCAGGAAACTAGATATTAGAGTAATCACAATAAGAATACAAAGTAACAGCATGAGAAATATTTAACGAAAAAGAAAATAGAGTTACAAAATGAAAAAGCAGCCACAGGCAGACTTGAGCAGAGAACCATTTTTGAAATGAAAAGTCTAATTATTGAAATGGAATATTTGGGGGCTATGTTGCAAAGCAGATTGGACACAGCTAAGGAAAGAATTAATGAACTGGATTTTAGGCTTCAAGCAATAACCCATAATATACCATGGAGAATTCAGAAAAAGAAAAAAAATTCAAAAGATATGGACAATTGAGTGAGATATTTTACCGTGAATCATTTATTTGGAGAACCAGAAGAAGAAAGACATTTAAAAAAAAAAAGAGGAGAGGTAATATTTTAAGACGTAATGGCTAAGAATTTTGCTGAATTGATACAGTGGTACAAATCCACAGATGTAGGAAGAGTGCTGTATCTCTAGCAGAATAAGTAAAAGGAAACCCACCCTTTCATCACGCTGCATAACATTGCAGAAAACATAGAAAGAGTCCTGCAACCTAAACGGTGTATACGGAAAGAAAGATCACCTGCAAAGAGAGGACAATTGGTTTGGCATAAAGGATCTCAAAAGCCAAAATAAAAGCTACATAAAAATAGAATAATACTTTCAAACTCTTGAGAGAAAATAAATGTTAGACCAGAATTATGAATGCAGCAAATTTATATTTTAGAAACAAGGGCAAAATAAAGATATGTTAGATCAATAAAAATAGAGTGAATTTATTATCCTTCCAGCTAATCTAAAGGTTAGTAATTAAGATTAAGTAATTAATAGCATGCTGTACAGAGAAGAAAAATGACTCCAGGAAGGAGGTTTGACATATTAGAAAAGATATGAACAAAACAATGGGTAAATCTAGACATTTTATATACCTCCAGAGTCCAGAACCATACCTGGCACGGAGTTGGTATTTATTTATTTTTAATACAAGGAATTTGCATAACATAAAAACAATGCTTTCTAATTCATGGGAGTTCTAAAGAGGCAAACCTTAAATTGTGGACAGGAAAGCTAAAGTGAGCAGGGACATGATTTTAAGGTTTATGTGTTGATTCAAAGGGGGGTGTGATGTTGCCTTAAACTTTGTAAACAATTCATGGTGAATTTCCAAAAAAAAAAAAAAACCAGTAAAAGATGAGAAGTATTGTATAAATTCTAAGCCAGAAGAGGGGAAGAAAGGAGTAGGAAACTGTTATCAGCACAAGTACAGGGCTTATGATATGTCAGGTGCTGTGCTGTAACTGTACACATAGTAACTCATTTAATCCCCACAATGTTCTCTGGTATAGGCTACTGTTAATACCTTTACTTTTATAGCTGGGGGTACTAAAAGCTTGGGTAACTTCCTCAAAATTACACAGCTAGAAAACAAACTCATTTCATTAAAAAAAAAAAAAAAGAGGGACCAGACAGGAGGGGTGATAGTAAAAGCAGACAGGTAGCAAAAAGTAAGATGGTAGAAACATATGCAATGTATCTGTACACACAATAAACGTAAATGGACTAAACTTGCCAATTTAAGACAGAGATTGTGAGACGTAATTACAAAATGACATTCAACACTTTGTTGTTTATAAGAAACCCACCTTAAAATTAGGACACACATCTGGAGATAAACAGATAGGGAAAGTTAGACTATGTAATTAACAACCAATAGAGTGCAGGGTAGCTACATTAATATCAGACAAAAATGGCCTATAATAAAAATAAGCATTAATAGGAAAAGAGTCACTACATTATAATATATTGTTCAATTTCCCAGGAAGATATAAAAATTCCAATTTGTACTTGCATAAAAAATTGCCTCAAGATATATAAAGCAATGCCTGATAGAATTATAGGGAGAAACCGAAAAATCCACTGTTTTATTGGGAGATTTCTATACCCTTTCTAAATTATGGATAAAGCAAGCCAAACTCCTAAAGGTGTGAAAGAATTAAATAACACCATTGGCAAGTGCCATGTATTGAGCATGTGTGACTTTCTGTACCCAGAAAGTCGAGGGAACACTTTCTTCTCAAGTCCCCAGAGAACATTGACAAAAATTGGTCCTGCAGGGGAGGAGGCCCCGGGAGCCCTTTCCTGGTCACAGGCATGTGAATGACACTCTGGGGAAAGCCTCAGCCGGAAAAGAAGGCACATACCACACTTGACCTGGTTTTGTCCATGTGACTGGCCTGGTCTTGGAGCAATGGCTTTGTCTACTTTGATCCCTTCTCTGGCTTTTGCCGGAGAGAGAGAGGCAGAGTCGGCTGCGCTGGCAGGACACAGGGGAGGGAATGAATTACACAGTGCCGTAGCCGAGAAAGGAGCTGGGGATCAATGTGGGGCTGTGTAGGACTGCCCCTCGCTCAGCTGTAAAGACAGCTGCATAGAAAAATGTTAAGAAAACCACCAAGGAGGAGGAGAGTGGAGGAAGAATGGTCGCTCACCTGCCCGCTGTGTAAAGCTGTTTAGAAACCGGGAAAGAAAGGAGTCCGGGCGCTCTGCTGCATGAGACGGCAGGCCGATGCGGGGCCCGTGGGAACGGAGTGTGGGAGGAGTGGTCTATCTGGACCCGTCAGCCGACAATGTGCTCAGCTGGGCCACAGGCGCCCACAGGTCTCCACCCAAGATGCTCAGAGCCCCAGGGCAGGTTTCACCTGACACCTGGGCCCAAGGTAAAGCCAGGGAAACCATGGGATCCCTTTTGCCACAAGTTGCCTGAATGGCAGGGAACCATCTCCCTAACCCGACAGAGGCAGGAACGGGCCCCGCACATGAGGCTGCGTGGGTTGCTGAGTTAGTTTGGGGAGAATGGGGTCTGCAGACAGCGTAGGCAGTGGCGATGACGGTGACAGTCCCGCTGAAAATGACCACGGCAGCAGCTGCCGTACACGGAGGGTCCCCCACACACGCAGCGGGCATTGCGCTAGGCATCGTGTGAATTACCTCACTAAACCTCGCCCGGCTCTGCCAGGAGGGTTCCGTTATCCGCTCCATTTTCAGACAAGAAAGCTGCGGCTTAAAATATGGTAATCACGGCACTGAGGGCACCACTGCTTCTCAGGGCTCCAAGCTGGCCCGGTCCGGGGGTCTGAGGTCTTTCTTCTACCACAGGGGACAGAAGGGCCAAGGGACAGGCACTTGAGTTGCACAAGGCTGTCCTTAACTATTCTTAAGATTCTGTGGGTCTATTTCACTGTTCTAATGGGTAAAGTGGAGTCATAGGTAAGCTGTCCTCCCTAGAAATACAGTGTGGCATGAACCTTTCGGGCTGAGTTGTGCAAAATAAGACAAGGAAGAGGCTGTTACCCATGTGGGGTTTTCCCAAACGGCAGGAGCCTCAGGTAAGGGGTAAGGAGTGAAAAGCGTGGCATGTCAGCAAGAGGTATCTGCCTTGAAAGTGAGGGTGCTGGTCCCCCAGGACGCCTGGGCCCAGCTCTGGGCCTGGTGTCCAGGAGGAGCAGGGAGGTGGGGCCGGGGCGTGAGCCCAAAACCACAGCTGTGGGCCATTCACTAGCAGCTCACTGAAGAACCCCACATGGGGAGTTAGTGACAGAGCTGGGTCAGGACCCCCATCTCCTAATGGGCCGGGGGCCAGAGATGAGACTCTGTGTAACTGTGGGTTTGGGATTTGAACCCAGCGCGGTAGAACCAGAGTCCACTTCGAGATCCCGGCGTGTTCAGTCCCCAGCCGTCCTCCTCCCTCCACTGAGAGCTGTAAAATCCTCCCTAATTTAGGACCCACAGGCCCCTGCAACTCCTCCTGCTTTGGTGGCGGGGGCTCACCTCTGTGCCCCCAGGGCTCCTGCCACATGTCCCCAGAGCCTCCCTCCCTGCACTGGGAACTGCTGGGCTCCCCTTACCTGCCACTGACGGTGCAGGTCACCCCGTAGGCCACGCACACGCACACGCCCTGCTCCCGGCACGGGGCCGTCAGGAAAGGGCTGCTGTTGATCAATGAGCCACAGGGATTTTCGTTTTGCAGTAGGATTTGCAGGGGCGCAAACACATTTCAGATTAAACAATACGTGTCATAACATAAAATAGCTTATCACAACCGTTTACTGTCTTCGGCACAGACAGGATGACAGGAGAGACTACACGAAGGTCACGGAGGGTACATTTTACCATCAAAAGCCGTATCGACCAAAGTCCATTATGACAACCTCAGAGCACGAGGGTGGATGGGCTGCGACATATTAGTGATTGTCCCAAATACAAGAAAATTGATCCATGACAAATTAATCCTGGCAGCTTTCATTTTTTATTTCCTTTCTGAATTATACAGAAGCATTACAATGTAACCAAATAGAAAAGAATAAGACAGGACAAAGAGAGATACATGTGCCATGTATTGATTTCTTATAAAACAGTTGAAGAATAGATTTAATTTAACTAAATGGTAGTAGTAACATTGACATAGTAATTATACTCCTAATGGTGACGCTGCCTCTTAGGGCTCCAAGGCTGGCCCAGTCCGAAGGTCTGAGGTCTTTCTTCTGCCGTAGGGGACAGAAGGGCCAAGGGACAGATGCTTGAGTTGCACGCGGCTGTCCTTACTGTCCTTAAGGTTTTGTGGGTCTATTTCACTGTTCTAATGAATGAAGTGGAGTCATCGGTACGCTGTCCTCCCAGACCTCCCTGGAAATACAGCGCATCCTGAAACTTTCAGGCTCAGTTGTGCAAAATAAGACAAGGCAGAAGCTGTTACCCATGTGGGGTTTTCCCAAATGGCAGGAGCCTCAGGTAAGCGGGTAAGGAGTGCCAGCCAGCGGCATCCGCCTTGAAAGGGAGGACGCTGGTTCCCCCAGGACGCCTGGGCCCAGCTCTGGGCCTGGTGTCCGGGAGGAACAGGGAGGGATGTCGGGGCGTGAGCCCGGCCAAGCCCTAAACCACAGCTGTGGGCCATTCTCCAGCTGCTCACCGAAGAGCCCCACGTCAGGAGTCAGTGACAGAGGGCCCCGGACCCGGGTTGGCTAACGGGCTGGGGCCGGGCACGAGATTCTGTTTTTGTGTCTGTGAAATAAGGAAACTGAACTGAAAGTGGTTCTCAAACACAGGCCCCAGGACTGCCTACACGGGAATCATCGGGGGAGCTTTTAAAACTCAGGGATGCTTAATTCGCTTGCTCAGCAGTGGGCCCCAGAATGCGCATCTCAAGGCTGCCCAGGGGCTCTGATGCCACAAGTTTGGGATTTGAGCCTCCGTTAATGATCTTCCAGGGCTGCCGTAACCAATGACTGCAAACCAGGTAGTTTCAAACAGAAATTCTTTCTGTGAGATGTTCTGGAGTCTAGAAACACACAATCAGGGCATTAGCAGAGCCCCGCTCCCTCTGAAGGCCCCAGTGAAGGATCCTTCCTGCCTCCTCCAGCCTCACAGGCCCCAGGGCATCCCTGGGCTTGTGGCCACATCAGTCCAACCTCGCCTCCACCGTCACATGGCCTTCTTTGTTTCCCGTGTGTCATTGGATTGAGGACCCACACCCAGGTAATCGGAATGCTGTCATCGCCAGATCCTTAATTCAATTACATCTGCAAAGACCCTTTTCCACGTAAGGTCACTTCCGCCCCGAAGCTACTGGGACCAGGATGTGGACAGACCTGCTCCTGGATGGGAGCACCATCCAGCCCACCACAGTGCCCCTTCGCTCTAACACTCAAGGTGCCTGGTCCCGTTGTCCTCGAGCAGCCACCTGCGGAGGACTCCTCTCCATGCTCGGAAAGGGGACTCGACTCAATGGCCGTGGTCCCCGGGCAAGGACAGGCCAGTGCAGCAGGACAGGGACAGTCACAGCTGTGGTGACTCTCTCTGGCCTTGTCCTTCCAGCATCAGAGGGCATCATTTGACCCACCGCAGTTGTCCTTCCTGCACTCCTGGCGGCAGAGAGCACACCTGCCGGAGAGGAGCTGGCGTGAGAGCTGCAGGAGGCAGGGCCTTGGTTCTGTTCCCGGCTCTGCTCCGTGCTGAGGGCAGCACTTGGCAGGGACCATCGCCACGTCCCCACATGCCCACATGCTGGCTCTCTCACTTCAGCTGGCAGACCAACCTCCTCCACCTTCCAAGGAGGGCCCTGCCCTGCTCTGTCCACCAATCTTCTCCTCCTTGTACCCACCACTGCCTCACTGGGCCAGACACATTGCCTAATGAGTCAGTCTTCCTCTCAGTGTCCCCCTCCCCTGGAGGCAGGGATTTGATTCATGATGAATCACTAGTATCTCCAATGTTGTCTGGCACACAGGAGTGGCTTCATGGACAAATGAATAGTCGGGTGAAGGGACAGATGGATGGATGACTGTATACATGGATGGGCGGATAGGTGGGCACTTGGATGGGTGGGTGAATAGATGGATGGATGGATGGGTGGATAGATGGATGGGTGGATGGATAAATAGATGGACAGATGAGTGTATGGACAAATGAATAGATGACTGGGTGGATGGATGGATGGATAGTGGATAGATAGACGGATGGGTGGATGGATGGATGGACAGATGGTTTAACAGGCAGCCTGATTTGGTTCTTATGAGAGCAAACTGGGTCATAGGGCTTAGTGTGGAGGCTGATGTCCTCACGCTGGGGGTGGTGGGTCCTGGGAAGCCAGGGGAGCAGTAGGGGTGGTGAGTCAGTGAGTGACGAGTCCAGACCAGAGGGCAGGGGTTGAGGACAGCTGCCTGCATCCCTGTGACAATTGCCCACAAACCTAGAGGCTTGGGCAACACGAATGTGTTATCTCGCGTTGGGGGGGTCAGAAGTGCAACATGGGTCTCGCTGGCCAACGGCAAGGGAGGGGCAGGGCTGTCTCCCTCTGGAAGCTCCAGGGGAGGAGCTGCCTCCTTGCTCACTCCAGCAGAACCAGTTCCTCGGGTGGAGGACTGAGGTCCCTGTTTCCTTGCTCGCTGTCAGCTGGGAACTGTTCCGTGCTTCCAGACGGTGCCCTCACTGCCTGGCCTGTGGCCCCCAACTCCGGGTCAAGCCCCTCTCACGCTTCAGCTCCATTTCCTCCTCTTTCCTTTTGTGCTGCGTGTCCCTGACGACTCTCCTGCCTTCCTCTTCCGTGCTTGAGGGTCTGTGAGATCCCATGGGCCACCAGATAAACCAGGGTAATGACCTTAATTTAAATTCCATAACCTTAATTCCGTCGGCCAAGTCCCTCTTGCCACATAACGTGGCAGATTCACAGGTGCCAGGGACAGGGTGTGGCCACCTCAGTGGCCGTTATTCTGCCTTGGGCCATGGCAGGGGGGCTCTGGCCTGAGGTCTGTGGGGAGGGTCCCCCTGAGTTGTCTTTGCAGCAGGCCCCATGGAGAAACAGTGAGAGAGACAAAGAGAGAGACAGAGAGACAGAGACAGAGAGATGGGGACAGAAAGAACAGAGAGCGAGGGAAGGGAGGGGGAGGGAAGTAATGGGGGGAGGCAAGCTAGAAGGAGACAGAGGGGGGACATGGGGTAGGGGGCTGCCATACCACTAAACAGAGAGACAAAGTCCAGGCCACCCCCGGAGTCCTGGCAGCAGGGAGCATCAGGCCTTTGTTGTAACTGATCTGACTTCTAGTCTACGGGGGCTCAGACCAGATCTGATTTGCTTTAGAAAAATAAAGCAACTGTAGAGTGAATTATTTATATCAGAAACAAGCAAACCCACGTCAGGGCAGAAGGGAGCCCCGTCCTCTAATCACCCAAACACCCCCAGACCAGTCTGGGGTAAAACAGCAGCAGGAAGCCGGCCCCCCACATGGGTCCGATGAGCCCCACATGGGGCCAGCCTGGCCCAGCTTCTCCCGTGCGGGAACTCTGAGCCCAAACCCTCCAAGGTGATTCCTCACAATTCCACCTGCCCCCGCTCCCCACAAACCTCCCTCCCTCATCCTGGGGCCTCGGGGGCCGTGTTCGCTCTGCCTGCCGTGGGCTCTTGTCGTCTTGCAGCTGCCGGACAGACAGCGTCGTGTGTCTGGGCTGAGGGGCAGCCCGAAAGCTTCACCTCCAGCCTCCAGGGAACATGCAAGTGACAAGGTGGCAGGAGAGCCTGACACGTCACCCCTTGTCCCCACGGAGGGCACTGCCAGGCGTCTCCCACGTCCGGACCCTCTGGCCCCGGCTGTCAGGTGAGCTCTCCTAGAACCCGTTCCACCAAAGCACTCTGTGCCCCCGACCACGGGGCTGCTCACTAAGGGTCCGACCCTCCTCCTGGCCGCTCTGCCCAGCCAGGCCGGCTCCTTCCTCCGCTGTCCACAAACACCAGCCCGCCCCTCCCTGCTGAGACCCACTCACGGCCGTCCTTCCGCACGTCCTCTCCTCGCCACCCAGCCCGCGCTGCACCTGGTCTCCTGCAGCCGGGAGCCGCCGAGGCTTCTCGTTCTCTTCTGCATCTTTCACACTCGGTCTGGTCTTGTTTTGTGCCCACGTCCACGGACCATTTCCACACCTGCAAATCTCCTGCGTAAGCTGCCAGGGCCAGGTGCACACCTGCCCACTCCCCCTGCGGGGAGGAGGACTCCTGAAGTAGAAGGACCAGAGATGCTCTGGGTCCCCCCTGTGTCCCTGGCACCGTGGCTGGCGTTTCCCTGACATCACGGCATCCGGCACGCTGGCTCTTGAAGGTGTCAGCTGAGGAACGTTGGTGGTGCTGATGCTTTCAGTCTTCGAGAGGGACTACGGTCCTCTGAAAGCAAGACGTTCCCACCAGGACGTATGTAGATAAAAGACTGGAGCCGGGACGACGGGCATGAGCCGGGACAACCAGCCGGGAAAGAACCTTGAGAACTTTCTCTCCAGCCTTTAGCGACGCAGCCCATCTGGGGAGGATGGCGTTCCTTTCCTCTGGAGAGCACCTTGAGTTAGAAATAACGTTATGGTCCTTCTCGATAAAGATGCGGAAACAACAGAGATGCTCAGTCCTCAGAGGCCATTGCGACATTCCAGACAGCCTGGAAGAATTGTGTAGAAGAGCTTTTGTGTCCACAGACACCTGGGCGCTGCCGGACACGGGCTTCGCGCTTAGTGGACACGTCACCTGGTCACCTGCCAAGTCTGCGCGGCAGCTCCGTGGGGTGGGTGACAGCGTTCCACAAGCCCAGATGAGAAACGTGGCCACATCGCACCGTTGGGCCCCACCTGGAACCTTCAAGGCTGGACCAGGCCCTGGTCAGGACGTGGCGCGGGTGGTGCTCATTTGCGCGGTGTCTTCAGAGGGTGATTCCAGTCCAAGCCTGCCCGTCGCGTTCACCAGCCAAATGCAGTTGCCGCGAGTCCTTGCCGCCGCTGCCACGCTGGGGTTGTCCTCGCGGTGCACGTGGCTCCTGCCACGGCGTCTCTACCAGCCTCTCCAGCGGCTGGGCCCTGGGCAGAGTCAGGAAAGTGCTTTGGTATGTTAATGATATAATCCTTCCCGAGGCCAGATATCGGTTGTGAGGCGCAGATAGTTTCAAAGTTATCGGGAGTTATTTGAGGAGTGGCCTTTTGCTGTCCCTCTGACTCCAGGGCAAGAGAAATACTCGAAGCCCCGACGCGGTTCTCCCTGGCTCAGAACCAGAGCAAGACTGGCCCAGGACCCAGCCGAGGGAAGGAGCCCCAGGCAGTCGCCTGCTGGCCTCTCCAATGTGCATGAGAAAGTGTCACTTTGACACCCACCTGTTCATCTGTCCATCTGCCCAAGAAACCTCATGTTAACAGGACGAGGTGCCAGGGACCGTGCTGGAGCCCGAGTGCAGGGTGCAGGGGACGGCCCAGCCCAGCCCAGGAGCTGCCCAGCAGGGAGCAGGCAAACAAAAGCCCACTGCGGCAGGGACAGGCACGTGCCTCTGGACTGGGGCGGGGCTACGCAGGCTCTGCTGAGCTAATCAGCTGCCGCTTGGCTGGAGGAAGTGAGTTAGAGAGGAAGTTGCCGCATCGAGTCTCCCTGGAAATTAAGAGAGTCTCGGGTGCCAATATGACGTGGCCTCTGGTCACCACGACCACCGGGGGCAGCCAATTAAAGCAGAACCACCCTGGAAAGCAATTAGAGTGGGGAGCCCCGGGTTGCCCACAGCCTCCACTCCTGGGAACAGCCTGTCACCCCGCCCAAACGATGTGCTGTCCTTCCCAGATCCCAGGGCAAAAATGAGCCTTAATCACCAATCCCCTTAGCATTAATCACCGCCCATCAGCAAGATGGACCCTGCCAAAGCAGCGCCGGTTCTCAATCACGCGGGCGCAGTAAATGAATAATTACAGGAATAAACACTGCAGTTTACGCCAGCACGTTGAGCTTGGAAACGGCTTCCCCTTTGCGCCCCAGGCTGACTGCGGGGTCCCCACAGCCGCCAAACTCAGGCTGACTGACGGGGGGGGGGTTTGGTAGGGAGGACACCGGCTGTGCCACCAGAGCCCGCACTAGCACACCCGGGCCACTTTGCCCATCCCCATCCTAACTAGGGGATTCAGGAGAAGCTGCGTCCCTTCCTGGAGGTCCAGAGGGCAGCTGGAGACATGATCTGGCCCCTAATGTGACCAGGGACACTACGAAGAAGAGATGTACCGGCAGCACCTTCTCTGTGGTCCAGACAGCTGGAAGATCTGAGCAGAAGACACTCTGTGGCTGGAGCCTAGAACTTGAACCACCTCCCAGGACTTGCGTGTCACCTCTTGGGAGATGGAGGAAGCCTGAAGACGCACGAAGTCGCTGCAGGGAATCGGGGTGCTGGTGGGCTGGCAGATGTGGCTTTGTGACAGCTGCAGCCCCGGCGCCCACCGCTGACGGCACCGCTTAGCCCCAGGCCCTCCACAGCTACAGGACAAAGACGCAAGGGGTGGGGGGAACTTTCTCCTCCCTCTATTGCTATATTAAAGTAATCAAGTGTGCTGTGTTCAAACAGCTGTTTACCCACAGGAACGAACAAAGATCAATATGAATACCAGGACACCTACACGCTAATCTTTATGAAATGTCAGGGAAAAGTACAGCATCGGGAAGCTCTATTCTAGACATTCTCCCTAATGGGAAGATCTCGGTCGATCTCTCTCTCGTCTTCTCTTTTTCTCTCTCCCCACCTCGCTCTTTCTCCTCTCTCCTCCCTCTTCCTCTCTCCCTCTGTCTCTCTCTCCACCGCTCCTCTCTCTCTCTCTCTCTCCCCCCACACACGCCCCCATGCTCATATTCTTCTAAACGTGCCACGCAGGGGCCTGGTTATACGCTGTGGGTGGCACGTCATCCTCTACGTGGGGTTCTGAGCCCCGAGAGCAGACTCAGTCCTCCCCACCTGCAAAGACGGACGCTGGAACCCACTGTCCAGCTGCAAGCTGCAGAGGGGTCAGGCCCTCCTCCCTGCTCGTGTGACCTCAGAGGCACCACTGAGCCAACCCCCATGGAGCAAATGCCCTCCAAGGTGCATTCACCAAAAGCCCAACTGCTATTTGTAAATTACTTGATGGGAAGGTCGTCGGGTCTAAACAGAGAAGGTCGCCAGGGGCCGTTGCAGGTGCTTGCAAGCTACAGCCCTGAGCTCCCCAGGGTCCGCTCCCCGGAGGCCACTCTGGAACGGGGCAGAAGTGGTCACACGGGGACCCGCGGGTCCCAGAGCTGATGCCTCTTTGTGGCCAGTGTCCTGTGAGCAATTTGTTTCTCTCTCCAAAGCGCTTAATCATAATCCCAGGAGGGGTGGCCTGTCTCCTTTTACTCCCCCTGGGCCTGGATCCCTTCGCCAAACACCGAACTGCTCTCGAGGCACAAAGAGACACGGTGAGATGGGCAGCGTCTCCTCCAGGGCCCAGGGAAGGCGGGATTCTGCTGTCACCCCCATCTCTGCAGGCCCCTCCTTGCTGCGTGGGCCAAGCGGTGACCACAGAGCCTGCAAGATCCCGGGCCACCCCTCCCTGGGACTCCTTCCCTCCCTGAGAAACAGGCGTGAAGCAAAGTTACCTCTGGGTCTGCCTGGGGGTCAGGGACGGAGGGTGTGCGCTGCCCGGACGCCCACCTGGAGGGCAGCAAGGACTCAGGAAATGATGAGGGTCAGGTCAGTCTTCAAGAGCAAGAACATAATCCTTACTGTCATTTGTTATTAATATTGATTGTTTTCTTCTTTTCACTGCCGCCCCCATGCCTGGGCTGACCGCCGCCTTTGCAGAGCAGATGGGTGGACGTGGAGGGTGTCACTCATTGCCTTTTGTCTCCTGGCCATGCTCGTGTTGTACCCCAAGGCCCAGCCAACCAGCCCGTGGCCAGGCACGCGGCCCAGCCTGCACCTGCTTACCTGTGTGGCTCAGGTGAGTGGTGCCTTGCTGGGCCTCGGTTTTCTAATCTTCCAGGATGAGTGTGACCTTCCGCCTGCACATCCTAATCTCTGTGATCCCAGGCGCCCTGGCCTCGGGCTCAGAGGGAGGGACAGGAGAGGCGCTGCTCCAAGTGCGGCAGAACTCACAGATGCTCCCACTGCGCTGGGGCTTCTTTCTCATTTCTGTTCTGAGCACAGGAATTCCCTCCCTTCCTGCCACAGAAACACACAGGCAGGAACGCACTTCCTTGGGAAAGCGGCAGATCAGAACTGGAGGCACTGAGGAAGCATTTCCTGCAAACTGCTTCCAATCCGCCGAGCCCTCCGCTCAGGGGAACCTCACCTGGAGAGGACAGGTGAAGCTGGTATCACCATCAGTTATTTTACAAATCTAAAGATACTCTAATGATAAAGCAAAATCAGCAAGAAACGAGAATAAGGAGAACCAAAATTGAAATTGAGAGTTTTATACATACTAAAATACCACCTTTACATCAATCATAGTTTCCAATATGTCAGTGGCAAAAAATAGGGAAATTTTGATTCACACAGATAAACTGTGGCAAGCGATGGCTCTGCTGTAGCATCTGGTCCCCACGGCACCCTTCCTGCAGACTGACCCAGAATCTTGAAAGAGGAAGAGCAGGACACGCAGGTTTTAATGTGGAGCCACTGAAAATTACAGACCGCATGAATTACATTTTAACACATCAGGAAAGGAGCAGCCCCAGTTTACAAGAAGTTCCAGAAACCTGCAATGGTTCACCATCATCGCACACACGTTAACCTCCTCCTCGGTGCCCTGGATGTCGCCTGCGCAGACGCCCTGGGGCAGGGGAGCTTCAGGTGGCACCTGTCCCCAGCCCGGATTGCCCTCTGTCTCCCCTGCGTGTCCGCCTGTTCCCCGTGTGCTCACCTCTCCGGGAGACTGGCCTCGCCACCTGTATACAGTCACCCCTCCCACTTACACCAGGACGCGCTCTGACCCCGCTAGGTCTGTGCCCTGTGGCGTGTGCCGCTGTTTGACATATTACAGGATACTTACTTTGTACTGTGTTTGCTGTTGATCCTCATTCTTCACCTCCAGAGTAAGCTGTTGGCCTGCGACTGCATCCCCCGCCCTTGGACTAGGAGCCCCACTCCGGGTGTGTATGGATGAGATTAATATTTGAATTGGCAGATTTGGGGAGAAGCAAACGGCCCTCCGTAATGCGGGTGGACCTCGCCCCATCAGCTGAAGGCCTTCAGAGGACTAAAGCCAGACCCCCTGAGCACGGGGATCTGAGCAGAGGCCTTGGGACTTCATCTGCAGCGCCAGCCCCTCCTGGGTCTCCAGCCCGCCGGGCCACCCTGCGGGTCTGGGGTTTGCCAGCTGCTGTAATCGCTTGAGCCGATTCCTTGCGACGAACTCCTCTGTATGTGTCTACATCCCGCTGGCTCTGTCTCTCTGGAGAACGCCGACTCACACAGGAACAAATGAATGAATGAATGAATGGCCTTGAGGAGGAGCAGGGCCTGAGGAGCAGTGGTCCTGCTGGGCTGGGCTCTGGCTTCTCTCCCTTTACACGAGTGAGGGTCGCTGACCTCTGACCCCCCCCAAGGCCATTGGAATCATTTTCTCTCTTTTCTCTTGCAAAGCATTTAGGGCTCAGGAGGCAGATCCGGCCCCATCAGACTCTCCTCGAAAGGCGGAGTGTGGGGCCCAGAGTCAGAAGGACCAGTTTCCACCTGGCACAGGTGCAGATTCTTGAGCCCTTGTTGCGTGCGAGTCTGTAGCGGGGATGACAGTAACCTTTGCCCCTACGCTGTTGCCCAGAGTCATTGACACAGACCACGTAGAGTTTGCAAAGTGCGGGTTCCATGGCAGGCTCAGTGGTGGCGGCTGCCGTCACTAAGATGGAAGATACTGAGTGCGCAATCCACGTCTCCAAGTCCTCGTGCTCGAGACCTTCACAGAGACCATTTCAGAAGACCTTGCGTTCGAGGGTTGACGCCCAGGAGTGCCTTTCTCCATTCATGCTCCTTCCAGAGCTCCCACTCTAGTCCCAGCGGGCTCAGAGCCACTGCATCTCCTCTTCCAGGAAGTCGTGGGGAGGTGGGGTCTCAAAGTGACAGTGGTCTGGGAAGGCCTGGGGGCAAGAAGAATGGCAGGAGGAGGGGCCCTCTGCTCCCCGGGCCAGGGCTGGGCATCCAGGGAGACTTCCTGGAGGAGGTCACACTTGGAGGTGAGGGCACAGCTCTCAGCACGGGCAAGTGCCTCACAGTCAGAAGGCGCTGGGTGCTGGCGTGTGCTGGTGCTGTGTTTTAAGGCTCAGAGAATTTCCCGGTGTCTCCCATTCACTTACACAGATGAGAAAACCACAGAACCGGGCTTGCATTCAGAAACCCGGTGCCACGCCACACTCGGTCACCTGCTGATTTCGCAGGTCTGCAGGTCTTTGGGCAGATTTGTCCTCAGGCCTGGGAGCCATCGTCGTGCCCACCTTAAATGCCCGCCCACGCGGTGTCCTGAGCCAGTGAGTACTGGGGCCCCTTCCCCACCCGGCAGGGCTTGAGGTGATGTTCTAAGGGCTGTGCACACCCGTCCTTCGGGGCTCAAAGCCCAGATGCTCAGAGTCAACCCAAAACGAGATGTTTGGCAGCATGCGTTGTCCTTGTCACCACCAGCAACTTCCACCGTCATCTTCCGTTTCCCGGGGGAAGAGAAGGACGTCCCCAAAGCTTCATTCTACATCTCGAGAGTTATTGTTCTCCACGCCCCTACAGGCACCTGTTCCTGCAGCCGGGACCATTCAGCCCAGTGAAATGCGGCTCTTGTGGGGGTCCCAGTGGCCCTGGTCCCCCCGAGCCGGCCACCTCGACATGGCTGGTGTTGACAAACAGCCGCTATGCTGTGTGAGTTTCTGCTCATTGCTTCACTTTGGTGCCGTTGCCTTTAAACTGTTTGCCTTGCCTGTTTTGGGTCCGTGTGTTTATCCTCCGAAACCGCCGGGCTAACGACGCCTGTGTCACCTCCCTCTTCCCCTGCAGAAAAACGAATCCCATAAAAATCACTAGACTAGGCACTGAGCAAACTCCTTGGCATCATAAAACTTTGATTTAGAGGTTTAGCAAATGTGACGGAACATTTCTGCGTGCCCTTCTGAATTGTGCAAACTATTTTTGGCATGTGGGCATTTACATAATATTGCCAGAAGTGAGATAGTGAGATTTTCCTCTTTTTTTTTTTCTTTTCCCTCCTTCTTTTGAAATGAGAACAAGCGATGAGTCAACCAGGATGAAACAGGCTGTGAGTCAGAAGACACGGGCTCTCCACGCCGCGCGAGTGGAGACACGGTTCAGGCACACAGCGCTGAAATTAGGGGCTGAGACGGCACCGAAAGGCAGAACACAGACACACGCAAAAGAAATACGGCGACAACCCGGCGGAGGTGACGTGGGGAGAGGATGTCCACCTGCCGCCCACTTTGCTCAGCTCCCGAGGGGAGGCCAACGCCTGCAAGCAAAGTGGCACGTCCCCAGTGGGGTCGAGGGGCCGCCCGTGGGAGATTAGGGTCACCACCGGGAGGGAGCCCCCTTTTCTCCCCCACACGTCGCCGCGGCAGATTCCACACCAGGGGACACCTTCGGAGAGATGCTACTTAAAACTTTCTGCCCAGACTGTGCACAGATGTGGAGGCTCAAACAGTCCTTTAAAGCAAAGCCTGGGAACATCTAAAATCCGAGAAGGAAAACTGTCCCGAGAAGGGTGCAGCTCACACCCCGACCCAGAGGTGAGATCCGGGTGCAGGATTGTGGGGGGGAAGACATCTAGGGCAGGTTCCGAGCAGCCAATCTAGAGCGCCGTGTTTAGTTACTTAGGTCAGTTTACGTGGAAATAGTGGCCCTAGCGTGGGCTTCCTACGCTCCGTGCTCAGCCCTTAACTTGCATGATTTATCATTTAATCCTCACTTCAACCCATTTTGCAGCTGCAGAACTGAGGCCCAGTGAGGTCTCTGTTACTTGCTAAGGCCATGCTGGTGGACACAGAGCTTTGCTCTTCATGCTGCCTCTAATGTACCAGCAGGGACGGACTCTACTTAGTGGGTATTATCTCTGCTCCCCAGAAGTGGAAACTGAGGCTCAAGGGTCCAGTCACCTGTCCTCGGTCCACGGTGACAGTGAGGGAACCTGGACCCACACTTGCGTCTGGCTGGCTCCCGTCTCAGGCCTTCTCTGGGACACCCCCTGCTGCCCCGGGGCAGCAGCGTGGCTGCCGCCTGCTCTCCCGGCTGGGGCTGGCTGGTTTCCTGTTCAATGGAGAGTCCTGTTGGAGCGGAGGCCACACCAGCCACAGCTCGTCCTTCTTCCAACGTTCTCAGAGCAAAGCCGTGTTCCACGGCGGGGGCTGCGCTGTCCTTCCGAGTTTTCTGCTGCCTCTCGTTGCTCCGGTTTCTCCGTTACGCAGTCCTGCGTGATCTACGCCGCTGTCTCGCCACTGATTCACTGGTTAAATTAGCTGCTATTTCCCTCTCCCGCATTTCAGGCTCCAAGTAATTTGTTTATGAATCAAATGTTCTGCTGGCTCTGAAGGCAGGCTTAATATGCATTCATTACCGCCCAGCCATAATCACCCTAAATCACGGGGTCGCCGGGCTCGGGCAGACCATTGGTCTCCTTGGCGGAGTCTCCCATCTTCTCCCTGACCAGAGCAGAGGCACCAAGGCATGAATTTTAATCAAAATTCAGGGAAGAGGGTGGCGTGCAGAAGGGGGAAATAACAGATTTTCAGAATCTGTAAAAAATATTCCAAAGCAATGCAAGACGGTTCCCCATTCTGTCCTCTATGTGACCTTCGGAGAGGCCCACCCGGGTCCATCTCCCACGCCTGGAGCCTCTGCGCTCTCGCCATGGGGCCACTCGGGTGGAGAAAGAGTGAAACGAGAATTCAGCTCCGAGCCGTGGTTGTGAGGGGCTCGGCCGCCCTTCCCGTCTGGGGTCCTCGTCCCAGCCCCAGCACACGCACGGCCCCAGGCTGCCCCTGCCTGAGCACCCGCCCGACCTTCTCCAGGCTGAGTCTCGTGCTCCAGGTCTGGCTCCAGGCTCCCACCGCCGCCCAGGCGCCGTTCCCGGTAGATGGTGTGGTGCACGGGGCGCCGACTGCAGACCCAAGGGCTTCCCACGCCTGGCTCTGCCCTAGCGAGGGGCCGGCTCCCCTCTCCTCGTCCCCCGGGGGCCTCACCTCCAACACCTTTCAAGACACACTTCCCTGTCAGATAAAATTAGGCAGCAATGAGACTGAGCAGGGCGGGCACTTCCTGGCCACTCAACCCCATTTAACAGGACAATGCTGGCCCAACAACCAGACCCGGCCCTCCCCGGCACTCAATAGGAGAGACTCTGCACGGGGGGAGACTTGTTAGCAGGCGGCTCTGGAGCACCCAAGACACACAGATGGGGCCTTTCCTGAAGGTGGGCCCAGAAGTGCACCCCAGGTGCAGCAGAGTGCTGCGGAGAGCCCACAAAGGACCTGGGAGTGTGTGTCGGGTTCTCCTGAGGAGGTGCAAAGCCAGGCTCAGGGACATCCAGCCTGCCTTGGTCCTACAGCCCAGGCTCTGTTGCAGACACTGAGGATTTAGTGAACCAGAGCACGTGGGCTCGGACCCCGGCAGAGCAGTGGATGTGACAGGCAGGTGTTCACGACCGATGGCAGCCAGGACCCGCCACGCAGGATGGCGACCCCACACCGAGGCTGAGGTCTTGTGGCCCGTGGGTCTGCACCCAAGGGACACCCAGGGGACCTGCTGGTGGTTGCCACAGAGCATTCTTCTTTTCCAGTTGGAAAGGAAACCAAACTATCTCAAGTCCCCTCTGGGAAAACCAAAAGTCAAACCCCCAAGGCAGGAAGCTCGGCAAGTTTCCACTCTGCAGGGCAGGCCCTTCCTGTTTGAAATTTTATTTGCAGATTCTATTAGAAACCAGTTTACGACACAAGTTATTCAAAGCCTAGGAAATCTAAACTAATAAGAATCTATCTGTTTCAACGGCAAAATTCAGGACGTGTAGGTTTTTATTGCAGTGCATTGAAAATCAAGCCTTATCCATTACGATATCACAGACACACGCGTGGCCCTGAATTCCATCGACAATACTGTGTCTACTGAAATGTCTAAGCTAACCGCATTATGACATTACGGACTGTGTCTTCCTGTGGGTAGGCCACGTGTGGAGCAACTATCCGGTGCCACCATCCGTCATGGGAAGTCCTAACAGAAGCTTTCGAGCTGGGTTTCAAAGCCTCGTGGGCGAGGGGAAGGTTGGGATGCAGTCGGCACGGAGACGACCCTAGACAAGGATACCGAGTCCTCGGGACTCGTGTTGAAAGTGAAGCTCCGTTAAAAAAAACCTTCACCCTAGAGCCAAACAGAAGCATTTTCTTCTCTTGCTCTGGCCAGCGGGGCCTTCCGTCCCGGGCTCTCCGGACGTCCACGCTTCCCACCTCCTCCGCAGGCCATGCAGGGTTCCCGTGATTTGCAGCTGGGGCCGAGGCCTGGGCCTGAGTCACTTCCAGACCTCAGGGAGTGTGACAGGGTGACATATCTGTGCACAGCTGCGAACGCGCCCCCGGCTGAAACAAATTTTTCCTAATTACTATCCTTCCCAAGCCCATTAAGAAATGTAATGAAAGTGATTACAGAAAACTCTTTAAGGTAAACCTAAATGAATGGGTTTATTTAAACTCTTAATGAACTTTAAACTCTCCAAACTGGCGAGCTCCAGGCTGGAGCCACTAATTGTGGTGTTGGGGGGATCGGTGGCGGGTTGCCGGGCTGGCGGCAGCAGGCTTGGCTGGTGGGGACAGGTCATTTATAACCCAGGTCTCCGGGAGGCAGTGTCCAACTGGTCCATCTGCTCAACACTCCTCTTACCAAAACAGACAAATCAAGCCTGGACCAAGGTCCCAAACATCAGACCCAGCTGGAAGGTGGGACTGTCCCCACAGGGGGAGTCTCTAACCGCAAGAGGAAGTCAAAAGAGGCACCTCAAAGCAGGGGTTTGACGGGTGCGTGGGGTGCGGCTGCAGGAAGGGCAGAGGCCCCCCGTGCTGCAGGGCCGGGTTCTGCCGGCGGCCGGACCTCGGCGCACCGGCTCGCTGTGACCGGGGCTGGTGCCCGCCGGGCACGTGTGGGAGTTGGTGCCCCTGTGCCCGACAGCCCCCACCGGGAGGGCGCGGGTCCCACGTTGCTTCCCCCGCGACATCCTGCTCCACTCTTAGACCCGAGAATTTCCGACGTCCTCCGAGGTCCTGGAGTCTGCAAACACGGTCTGTGACCTTTCCGAGATGTGCTGCTATTTTACCAGCTTCGTTTCCTCGAGGATTTGGGCAAAGGACAGTTTGTTTTCTTGCCTCTTTCTTCTAGGTGCTTTTCTCACAAGCTTGCCCCACCGTTCTGGACCGCCGAGGGACCACCGTCTCTGTGCCCCAATGGGCACATTTCCCCCGTGGACTCACAGGGGGTTCCCTCCACCTGTCTGTCCGTCTGCGTGCCGCGCCTACGCAGTAAGGGCTCATGGCAGAAAACTTACTTGATTACTCGAGAAATGCCTCACCCGGAGGCTTAGAAATGCTAGATTTTTCTGGGCCCTGAGCAACTTCTGAAGTTAAACGTGTCAAGAAGTAAAGACAGAGCTGCAAATAATTTATTCGGCCGTCCGAAGGATTCACGACTCCATGCAGGTTTGAGTCCCAAAGTGTCCTGGGTTTCCCGTCACCTTGGAGGAGCCCGCACTTGCTGACTCCGCCTGGGGGGTCGTCAGGATTAATAAATACAAAGGCTTTGGCTAACGCTCGGCTCCAGAAAAGGCACCTGGAGCTGCTCTTTCGTGACTAATTAATTAGGGAGAGACTCGGTGGCTCTAATTGGCGGCTGAGTATTTTCCGAGTTTTAACATTCATGGTATGCAAATGTATCAATTTCTGACAATATCACAAGATCATTTGAAAGTGAGATTCTCCTGAGAAATGCAATCACGGATTGGGAAGCGCAGGGACCCTCCGGTTTTGTACGTACTCGTATAAATCAACAGAAAGTTTGTTACCAATTGTACTAACGTTCTCCGGCAAACAGAGATCGGTCAATAAATATGCATCAAACGTCACTCTGTCCACCTGTTGCACTGAATCCCAGCAGCGAGGACCCGTCACACTGCGGAAGTCTGACGGACGTTTTCTCTCGCTCCCGGGACTTGGAAACCAGCGCACCTGCCGGGCGCGAGGCCTGGCAGCCGCAGGACCGCCGAGCCGCTGCGTGGTTTCCACGCGGGAAGCTCTAAATTGAAACCTGCACCTCGAGGGACTGCGAGACCAAAGAGAAAACCGTCGGGCCTCAAAGGGACCATTTCCTGCCTTAATGAGAATTTTAAACGGAGGGTTTAAAATTCTTTGAAGAGCCTTTCAGAAATGTGCGTGCAAACGATGGTTTCTGGATGCCTGGCAGAGACGCAATTAAGTTCAAGGGAGAGCGTCTCTCCGCTCTAATTTCCCAGCCTGCAGACCCGTCTCCCTGGCTCGGGAGGAGCCCAGGAGCCCGGGCCGGGGCCTTCGCATCACCCGGCTGCCACGCCTGAGCTCAGAAGAGAGACACGAAGACAAGGGAAGGTGACGACGGGACTCTGAGCTTAGAGGCCCGAGGGGCGGCATTTCCTTCCCGGCGCCACTTGGACACAGCAAAGGAAACCTGGCGGGGGGAGGGGAGCTGCCCAAATGGTAACAGGGCCCCCCCAAGTCCCACACGGGAATCGGCCATGCTAGCTGCTGTTTCCTGAGCCGTGGGGTGTGGGGCTCCCTGTACCCCGACTGTGTCATCTCCGGGTTGTGATGACTCTTCGAGGCGTCAGAGCCTGTCGGTGCAACGGCAGACCCGGACCCAGCTGTCCCCCCCAATTCCTGGCTGCGGGGAGGCTGCCCTCTGAACACCTGCTCCCTCACCTGCGAAACAGGTACCTCAGCAGGATTACCCATCCTGTTGGATGGTCTCCAGGACTGAATGGGTCATCCACACCCGGCATGGGTGCTTTGTCTGGCTGAGCCCGTGCTGGAAGTCGCACCAAAAGCGGCAGCAGGGGGTCCCTGCAGGAGACTGCCCCAAACCCTTCCCATACGGGCCGGGTGGGAGTCCCAAGAAACAGGCACTAAATTCCAGGCGAGCCGTCCAGAGCCCTTATTAGGGCGACTAACACGCAGAGGGCTGCAACCCCACAACAGACGGTGAGGAAAGGGGTGTTTTTGCCTAGGCACGTCCACAAACAGGGGGTCAGGCTATGGAGTTTCCACAAGGGCTTAGGGAACAAGGTGGGCTGGCTTCTCCGTGTCTAGACGACACGTCTGATCTCTCACGAGCGCTTAGAGCAACAACCTGAACAACTGTACCTGGGAATGTTCCAGGCTCCGGTTGGGTTCGAGCCTGCAGGGGAGCTGGCCGGGTCACAGGGTGGTCAAGGCTGTGCCTCTCGATCGGGACACAGAAAGCTGGGGGAACCAGGGGGCTACAGGGGCCCAGCCAAAGCCGCTCTTGTTAGATTCCAGAAGTTAGATCGTTTGACCGTCACCAGGAAGCCGTGAAGCTGGGATTCCTACCAGTTGTACTGGATTCCAGAATCGTCTCCACAGTATGCATGAGGAAGGGGCAGCCAGGGGGAAATCACCTTTTGATCGAAAAACCGTCCTGGGAGAAATGCGGCTCGTCCTGTCGGAAGACTGAGCGTGGCTGAATAATGCCTGGGAAAGTGAACGGCCCCGAGCCACGGCTTGATTTTGACTCTGCTTGTCCTCGGGGTGAGAGTTAGTGCTGATGGCCTGGTGAGAGTGGTCGGTTCATTAGGCGTTTAGGAATCTGCCCGAGTCCCGACTTCTTAGCGGGATAGACCAGGCCCCTGTTACCGGCCCTGCTGTCTCCCGGGGCTCTCGTGCGGGGCATCCTCAGGGCCCCGGCCGCGTGCATTCTGCCCGGGACGGTGGCGGGGCCCTCCTTGCAGGTCACGGTGCAGGAGGCCGAACAAGGGCCCCCAGGACCTCAGGATCTGGTTCCTGGGACCTGTGAATGTTACCCGATTTGGAGAAAAGGTCTTAGAAGCTAGGATTAGTTTAAGAATCTTGAAACAGGGAAATCTCCCTGGGTTGTCTGAGTGGACCTGATGCCACCTCAGGCGTCCTCGTAGGAGGGCAGCCAGGAGGAGAGAGCACGCCGTGGAGGCCGAGCTTGGAGCGAGGCAGCCACAAGCCAAGGGACGCCGGCAGCCCCGGAGACGGGAAGAGGCAGGGCTGGGTTCTGCCTGGAGCCTCTGGGAGCGCAGCCCTGAGGACACCTGATTTGGGGCATCCAGAAATGCAAGAGAAGAAAAGTGTGTTATTTCAAGCTACCCGGCTGGGGGCGGTTTGTTACAGCAGCCACCGGAAGCTCACACACGTGGTCCTTCCAGCCCTCGGCCACACTGCTTTCTTCTAGCTGGAAGGCCCTTCCTGTTCTACATCCGAGTGACGACTTCTGCTCACTGGCACCTCCTCCAGAAAGCCTTGCTGGACTATACTTTCTGCGCTGCTACACTCCGCTACAATCCCCATTCCCCAGCAGGGGAACCCTGGTCTGCCGGTGTTTCTACCCCTGGGCCGAGGGACCCCCGAGGACCTCCTTCCACCTGTGTGCCTGACACACACACGTGTCCCACTGATCTGCCATGGACAGACACCCTTTGTCTTCCTCCCTGGGAGTCCCCTGCAAGACCGAGGCCACCGTTCAACAGCGGCAGGAACGGACGTGCACAGAGACCTCCCCGGGCCAACGTCGCTGCTGCGTTGGTGGCACCGGTGGGGCTCGGTTCCCTGCAAAGAGCCGACAGAGGTCAGTTCTTCACAGCCAGTTTCCGCTTTGAGACTAAGGGTGGGAAACGTCACGAGGCCACAGATGACGACGGCAGGAGCCCTGGAGGGCACCAAAGGGTTAATGAGGTGGTGCACGCAGGGCTTTGCATGTGGGTTTGACACGCACCCCACCGAGACCTCACTGTCTCCCGTGCCGGGGATGACACGAATGTGCCACCAGTGTGGAGGATGCAGTGGGGACAGGGAGTGCCTGACCCCGGCGAGGTCACTCATGGAGCACTCCATCGCGGGGGGGATGACTCACTCTGCTCCAGGCGAGGTCGCGGGGGCCGGCCGGGCTGCCAACGCCCCGCTTCTGAATGAGGGACTTGAACTCGGCGGCGTCTGCATCCTCTCCGGTTCTAAAATAAGATGACATTTCACCAGGGCCTCTGTGTCGCGGGTGACCTGGGGCGCGTGTTGAACAGCCTGGCATTGTTGACGGACGTCACCAGATGCCAGTGACATTAGAACCCGCTTCTGAGTTCCCGTGGCCTCTGCTCGGCAGCGTCCGCTCAAGAGGCAGCCGCGGCCCAGAGCTACCCGGCCTGGGTTCCGCCGGCAGCAGAGAAAAGAGCCCTGTCTGCCCCTGGCCTCCTCTGCTCGCCGGGCTCGCCCTGCTCGGATGGCGGGTGTCTTGACGACATCTGCATGGCGGGGAGGATGGAGCGTAGATGGGAGCTTCAGGAGCACGGCCGCTGGAGTCTCACTGCGCAGGACTGGGGGCCTGGGGGTCACTAGGTCATGCCCTTACCTGTCGGGTTCGGAGACTCAGAGTGAAATTTTGATGCCATTGCTGGCAGATGGGACTCAACCTGGAGGCTGTGGGCCTCCCTGTGGGACTTGTTTTCTCCTAACGGTGACTCTGGTGAGGGGCGTGGGGCAGTGGTAGAGCGCACAGGCTGAGTCCCGGGTCCTTTTAGTCACCGGCTGCGTGGCCTCGGGTTTCTCAGCTGCTCCAGGACTGCATCTCCCAACCAGTGTGCAGGAAACTATCGTGACTGTCTTAACTGAGGGTGTGGTCAACTGAAACCCCCTCCTCCAAAGATACCCGAGTCAAAACGCTGAATGTGGCTGCAGTTGGGAAGAGCATCCCTGCAGACGTAATAAGCTCAGGCTCTCAGGATGAAATCACCTGGGGTTATCCCAGGGGCCCTACGGCCACTCAGGAGTCCGCGCAGGAGACTCACAGAGGAGAAGGCAGGGCGGAGGCTGGAGCCATGCGGCCACGGGCCAAGGACTGCCGGCAGCCACGGAAGCTGGAAGAGGCAGGACGGAGCCTCCCTGGAGCCCCAACGAGCGCAGCCCTGCGACACCTCGAATGCGCAGCCTCCGGAGGGTGTGGCGATTAGTCACAGCAGCTGTGGGAGACTCGTCCAGGAAAGATAAGGATTAAGTAATTTAATGCGTGTAAAGCGCCCGGTGCGATAACATTCAGAGCAGGGAGAGTCCAGCACGCACTGGTGGTACGCAGACCCGGGAGAGACAGCGGAGGTGACCTTGAGCGTGTCACGGGTCCTCACCTTGCTGCTCAGCGTCACCCGCTAGAATGGGCCGAGCCCACAGGAGCCTCCCCGTGGGGAGACGTTAGCGTTAGCCAGTCATGTGTTACGGAGCGTTTCCTTTCAGAATGCATTCAGACAAAATAACGTGGCTGGAGATCGCCAATCACCTCTCCCCTCTGTCTACCCGGCGAGCTGCTGGACAAGCCAACTTGCATGGAACGTCTGCTCTGCGCCCGGCACTGTGCTAATCTGATCCGTGACGGATCCGTGATGCTCCCAACAAGCGCGCTCATTATTCAGCAGGGACTACTTGGGCGTTGACCATGCACTGGCTGTTACTCCAGGCTTTGGGGACAGAACGGTGAACAAGACGTACTAACTACGCAAAGCTCCCTCCCTCACGGGGGTGACTTCTTAGTGGGGAGAGAGGTGATTGGGAACAGAAACGCGTAAGTGACTTGGCGAACTCGGCTGGATGGTGGTGGCGAGTGTGGAGAGACAGTCGGTGCTGCTGCTCAGGGGAAGCGTACGAGGGGCAGGACCCCGGCCAGGCGCTGTCCGCGAGGGGTGCGCGGCCGGGAGGGGTGCGCCGCCAGCAGGGGCGTCAGGGCAGGAGGGCTCCAGACTGAGGAAGGCCGGTGGGAAGCCCCGGGGCAGGGACAGGGGTGGTGCGTGCCCAGGCAGGGGTGGGGTCGGACAGAAGGGTGGTCAGAGAGCAAGGGGCTGGGGCCCCATGGGGCGTGGTGAGTCCTGGAGGTTTTACTCCACGCTTGTCGGGAACCAGCTGTGGGGTGTGGGGCAATTTGGGGCCCAACCTGCTCTTGTGCTGGGAGGAAACTGGAGGCAGAGGCAGGAGCAGGGACCTGCCGAGGGGCCGTGTGGGTGTCTGGGAGGTTCAGCAGGGGCGTGTCCTGCGGGTCGCAGGGGGGAGTCGGGGAGAACATGATCGGATCCCTTTATCCAGGGCTGGGGGAGGCACAGCCAGTGGGCAGGACCCTCCGGGACAAATGCCGCTGGCAGGTCCAGGCAGGGCAGCGCTGGGAACCGACCCCCGATTGGATTGACC